>BQKZ01005064.1:29291-43058 GCA_036244855.1 Temnopleurus reevesii | reverse complement strand
CTGTTTTGACCCATAAACCTCTATGGGCCACAAAAGTAGACAAGAACTTGAAACTGCTATACCAAAATTCTATGTGCATAACAAAAGGCTGCAGATCTATTGTGCATGGACAATTTTCTCAAATGTTCATTGATACCAGTTGTCAACAACCGTTCATCACTCTGGGCTGAAAATAATTCTTATAAACTTCAGTAGCATTGCATGATTAATGGATTAATTAATGTTCAGGCCTGCAGGGGTTGAATTCTTTTGTCACTCATTATTGATACACACAGAGCTTTAGCGCAGGCTTTTGAATTTTACTTTGATTTGGACTCTAATTACATATTCAAAGCATTGTTTATAAGACAGGTTATTCACTAAAAATTGCAATAGCTATTACCTGAATATTGTACACTATCTAAATTTAAGTTGTTGAAATTCCAGCATATATACCCCCAATATTCAGGATGTATATAAAGATCAAAGTGATCTATGTTTTTCAGAAGTTCACTCCATCATGAAAAATGTTCAGCGGTTTAGGGGTTAATCATCTAATACAGAGATGCCAGTTGGCCAGTTAAGTGCAAATAAAAGCCATGACAAATTCAATTTCTCCCTGGTCTCTTAAAACCAGCTGTTCACCCCCAAATTTCTCAAGTACAGGGTAATCTACATAGGAATGTCCTCTACAAAACATTCATTAAGTGAGAGGAATATGACCTCCCAGAATAACATACCAAGCGAATGAAATGCACCTGTCTTCAGGATGCAAGGAATCCTAAATACCAATGTAAATTGCATTACAAAAAGTCATGGGGACAATTCTAGATGCTCAAAGCACATAGAAATGTACTGGCTGGTTTCAAGAAAATGCAAAACAAACCCTTTAAGGGGTTATGAGGTAAAACAGATTATATGCTTATCACTGAAGTGCATTAAATAAACCCAAAGTCAATTCATGGGGATTACTAGTTACATATATATCTGCAAACCTAAGATTGGACTCCGAACTTTTCCAGTCATTTTATGGTTCATAGAGGGATATGAAAATAAAAAGAAATATTAAGAAAATAATCAAGAACAAAACAATGTAATAAAATGCACCGGTCTATAAAAATATACAGGATGCATATGGGAAAAATATCTACACCATATTTTGAAAATATTTGCTTATTGTATTTTTTCTTTTGAAAAAAAATTGCTTACATTGTCATAAATCCTTAAATTGGCAAAACATACTAATAAATCACTTTTGACCAAAATTGGTAACCTGTAACGTTTCAGTGTGCTTTTTGGCAACAAAGAATCAATTTGGTAAAATCAAATTAGATTGGAATCCCTTAAAATGAGAATTGACAATTTCAGAGTTCAATAAAGGAAAGGACTTAGGATTAAATTTGTTACAAAATGAATTACGTCTTGAAGGGTTGAATAGGTTGACAAGTATGCTGATGGGGAGTTCACTGCTGATAGCAAGAAAAAATTCTGAATATATAATTATCAGAAAAACAATGGAGATTTGATAAACCAGAAATTGTGTTAAATCCTTAAATTGGCAAAAAAAACAGTAGGAAAGGAGGAAATGAAAATGTAAGAAAGAGAGGACTATTGAATTATTAACAGCACAAAACTTGCAACACCATTCTGGTGCAGATGGTTAGTTTATGTTACTACTGTAGCACTAACATGACTACCAGGTAGAATTTGGAAGAAAAAAAAAGGCCGAGAAAAGGAAAGAGTGAAAGGGGAAAGAGAATAAGTCGGGCAATATATTCCAAAATTATACTGCTTGTGATGAGGAGTTCATATCTACTGCTGATAACAGTACAGATGTCTTGTCATAGGGAGCACACAAGGAGGTCAATTTAGAAAGAGGAGATTTTGATGGAGCAGGATGTCAAAAATGAAAAATAAAAATGCAGAAGCAAAAATTATGGCACTTGTAAAAACATATTTGTATCAAATTCATAGATAGCATTAAACAAAAACAGCTACTCTACGGTCTATTGCAAAAGTTTAAGACCACCTGCAATTTTTGCACTTGCCTTTATACAGTCATATCTTTACTCAAAGGGAGTTTACTTACAAATGTGTGCAAGTTGGTCCTCAATTTTCCGCTCAAATGATGAAAACTAATGTTCATGTCAATATGTCATGTCCATGTATTAAAAAAAGGTGCCTCAATTTTCAGAAAGATCTTGCGTGATCTCTCTCTCACAATGATTTGATCCTCGACATTGCTTTAATCACATGCCTGACGGAATGGAGATCATTGTGCGAGATCTCGCAAAATCTTTCCAAGAGATCAAACCAATTTGTCTTTTCCAGGGTTTCATTGATAGTCTGAGCACTGCAACTTGCTCTTGCAGTTTAAGCAGTGAATTGGAGCAAATGTCACCCAAAGGTGTTGGTAAAACCCTTCTGAATCCACCAATGAGTGTGTACAGGTTTATACAAATATGAAAAGTGGTCTTAAACTTTTGCAAATGACTGTATATTTATTGACAGTTAAGTAGGGTGATGAGAATCACAAAATCCACATGGAAATAAAGGGATAAAATATTTTGGACGAAATAAACAAGTCCATTCAGGCCTTAACAATAGCACCATGGACACAATATAAAGTACCTCCCCCATTCATTGCATGAATTTTAATTAATGTTTCTCCGTAGAATAAGTGGTGAACATTTCTTTTGCGAGTATCTAGCTATTGTGAATGTTTGACTAAAGTCATTGTCCAATATCCTGTCCCTTCTGCTCACGGTGAAACCCAGATATGATAAAATGGGGGTAATGGGCTTGGAAATGAAAGGAAGAGCCACTGTGAGCAGATGGGTCAAAGGATTTTGGACAAAATAAAGTACATTCAGCCATTAACAATAGCTAGATACACACGAAAGTACCCTCACAATTTCAGGCATGAAAAGTGATGTTAATTAAAAAACACTGGAAACTTTCGCGAACGCGAGTAAGAAGTCATGAAAATATCGATGATTCAAAAATTTTCTCTGCAATTTGTGTAAGGCAGCAATCAAGGTGTACATGATTTTATTTTTTACTTCAAATTTCATCAATTTTGATAATGATTTTCAGAGTTTTGTGAGTTGTAATGACCTATGCTACCCTGACCATTACTCTTGTGGCTAAGAGAGTACATTATTCTTTCCCATAAACGTAATGATCATTTAAATTCATATTTTAGTGACAGAGGCAATTTTGTAACATCCCTAAAATTTCTCTTCATATTCAGATTGGTGTGTATGAGGTCATAATGTATCATTTGTTGCATTCCCTTGAAGGGACACTATTGATTAACAAAATATATTAGTATGTACTTTCACTCGAGATAAACACACTTTGAATCATTCTTCATTGTAGTCTTTCGTTTATTGGGGAATGTCAAGGACCGTCTACTATACCAAGAGGTATATCAAAAGCACGTTTTCACAATTCTATCAAGATAAAAACCTGCTCAATGGGGATTGATTCAAGGTATGTTCAGCTCTGGTGAAAGTACAATCTAATTTTTTTTGTTAACAAGTTCCCCTTTAATGGATTGAAACAAATGGTGCATATGACCACATGTACAACCATCTTCTCCATACGAGTACATATCTTCTCCATGAAGAAATTGTATAGGGGTATTTCCGAAATTGCTCCCCTATAAAGAAGAGGAAGAAAAATTATTGTAAAATGCATTGGAAAGATTTGGGGTTCCCTCAGCCACAAGGGTGATGGTAAGTAGAGCATAGATCACGACAAGTCAACATATATTGGACCTTTCAGTTCTACATTAACCAGTTCTACATTATGAACAATCATTATCTGTACGTGCAACTGCATTCAAGCCAAAGCTTACCTGAGCATTTGATTGATCATGAGCAGGACGTTGATCATCCTCATTATCTTGAATTCTGTATCATCGCCTCAAATGGCAACAGAAACCATATCTGCAACATTTACCTCTGGACCTGAAAAAAAACCACAAGATTGCCAAGTAAGAAATAAATTTGGAACACAAAAAACTTTTGTGGCCTATGTTCTTCTGGTTATCTGCTATTTATTCCTTCTTTTTAAAGATTCATTAATTATTCTCTGTATCTTGTATACAGACCCGCCAACCAAAAATTGTATTACTTACTTTTTATACCCTCTCTATATTCCTTCTTTAAGTGGCAGTAGAATCTATAGATGTATGCAGATCGTCATAACATAATATATAGCACCCATCTCTATGGAAAATAATTTTGTCCACAGGAATCTATTATGATTCTCATAAACCAGAGCAAAAATGCCTTTGGCCCATGGTAACACACCTGCTATAATGTATGGCAATTATTTTCTATATTTCTATAAAGTTTTTAGGTCAACAGGTGGTTGCGTATTTATATTTTTACACTTGAATAGGCAATTACATCTATCGAGTATTATACCCCACATCCATCGAGTGTTGTACCCCACATCCAAATTTTAGTTGGCAGCCCTGTGTCTGCCAGGCTGGCAAGAAAAAAATGTATGCATAGCATATGTGTAAATGTTGTTCATAATGTACATCACAACATACTAAGGCATCTTAGCTATGGATAGCTAGCTCTCTGGAATATTTCTTTAACATTTTCTGACATTGTCACTACTCCAGAGAGCTATGGAGTTGATGCTATACCGTCTGTGTAGCAACAGAATATTAAACTCGTTTGAAATCCCCCAAAATCATACTTTTTAATTTGCAAATAAATTTGTTTATATGGCTTGGAACTTGCGTGCGGGTCCAGCCCTCCCTTTCCCACACAAAAGATTATGTATCGGACTTACCTTTATTAAGAAACTAAGATTTTATCCTCTTTTCCTCTTTGATAGTAGACAGATACACATGTAGTTGTAGACAGTCCAATCTAAATGACAATGAAGACCAATAACTTCCGTTGTAAACATCCGGCTCTGGGCAAAAGGTTCATTTATAGTTTTTTTGTCACTTCACAAGCTTGATGACATTTTGATTGCCAAGCACTGATATTGTCCGAAGAGACTGTGCATTGAGCTAGACCGTGCACGCGGGGCTAGGTTCATAGTGCCGTGCACGACACGAGCCAAAAGAAATATGTTTTGATTTCTGTACATGTGGCAAGCCCCTCCAAGCACGGTTTTGCTCAATGCACGGTCTCTTCAGACATATCAGCGCTCGACAATCGAAATTGTCTTCAGCTTGCGAAAACTCCTATAAATTAACCCGTGTATCGGTCTGCTATCGAAGAGGAAAAGAGGATAACATTTTGGTTTCTTAGTATACATAATCTTTTGTGTGGGAAAGGGAGGGCTGGAACTGCACTGAAGTTCCAAGCCATATAAATGTTTTATTTTCAAATTCACAAGTAAGATTTTGCGGGATTTCAAACAAGTTATCCTGCTGCTACACAGGCCGTACAGCATCAACTCCATAGCTCTCTGGAGTAGTGACAATGTCAAAAAGTGTAAAAAAAAAAAAAACTATTCCAGAGAGCTATCCGTAGCTAAGGAAAGAGGTGATCTGCTTGGACTATTATGGGGGCCGAAATAAAAGTTTTAACTACAAATATTTCATTTTACAAAATCATGCCAATATAGCCCAAAACAAATTGACATTATTTTCTATTTAATTTTGAATTTTTAAATAAATTGGTTTTTTCAAATTTTGCTCTGCTAAAATTGCAGGCCAAATTGCAGATTACAGGTAGGGTAAACTTGGCTGATGCCCACCAAAACAAAGAAAGAATAGAAAGTGCTCCAAATCACTGGTGGGCCATCTTTGCTAAAATGCCCCGGACCTTTTGAGATTGCCTGTCGAAGCAAAATTCTATTCACTTCCGCTTGACCGCTTAAACGATTGGCTGCACTAACACAACCGTCTCGGCACATGATCGCACCGTGGTAATGGACTCTCGCCCGGGCTCCGCGGTCGTTCATGAACAAAAGATTAATCTTATTGCCTATACACATCAACTCATACATATGCACTTACCCGTGGTTAAGTGGTTAGCACCTCGCTGATTCCGAACAATAGTCATGGTGATTTCGCTTGGTTGCTTTGAGAAAGATCAAATGCATATTCAGCGTTGATCGGGTGGACATTCGCGCTCAGAAATAGCGTGACGTTTACGTGCGTTGGATCAACCTGGAATCGGAAAAAGGGAACAAACGTGAAAAGGAAAAACACGTGGATAACGTGAGCTTGGTCTTGGATGGTATGTATACAAGGCCTTATATTTCAATATCGTAATAATGATAGATAACTGTTGCCAAAATTCAGGGTTTTAAAACTTGGGCCCGTATATCCCGTTTTTTTTTGCGCCTATAGTTTTGCGTGTAAAATTGTGAGTGTGTGAATCACTCTTCCTCTTTATTTTCACCTTCTTCCCCCCAAACATTTCCGAGCCCCCTCTTTGCTGTTTCTATATCCCCCAAAAGAAATCCCCTTTTCCGCTCTCCGAGCCAAAACAAAACAAGTAAATAATGTTAAAATTCTAGGTTTCAAAACTCTTATATCTAGCTTGTTAATATGCCCAGAAATTGATTGCATCAATTTTGTACCGCTTATAATAGAGATGCACATGCATATATCCTCATTCACGGAATAAACGCTATGCATTGTTGGATATATAATTTTACCCTAATTGCATTTATTCTGTCAGATAAAAGTCCTTCATTCTTCTACAATATGCCGACAAATATTCTACGTCATATCTATTTACGGAATAAACGCTATGCATTGAATATTGCTTTATTCCGTTAAATGGGAAATCTAGTATCGCTTATATTTGTTATTTGTTTGGGAAATTTCAGAAACACTTGTATAAAAAATGATTGGGTTTTCTCCTGAATTATGTTTGTTAATGTTTGACCCACCTTCGCTTGTCTTTCCCGTAGAGAGATGTTTCCTGAGGCAGACTTTGGAGGCTGGGGCGTTTATGGGGAACATCACAGGAGCAGGATGGCGATCATCAGATCATGGAACTGTGAAGCTAAAGCAAAATCCTTTCTGCAATGAACATGAATGAAATACATAGCAGACATATTAATTTCTTATTTCTACAAATCCGTATTGATTAGAGTTAGGTTTCATAATCTTTGTTGAACATATTATGTTAAGTCAATTGAGTTTATTATGTTAGATATAAGTCCTTGATTCATCTACAATATGTAGAAAATATAGTTTCTATGTCATATTCATTCACAGAATAAATGCTATGCATTGTTGAACATGTTATTATACCCCATTTGGCTTTATTCTGATTAATGTTTGGCATTCATTCATCTAAAATTATATATACATAAATTTTGTTATTTTCTAAACATTTGACCTATCTTGTTATTTCTCTGTCCATCAGAGGGATGCAATTTCCTAAGGCAGAGTATGGACGTTGTTCCGTAAATTGTGCATTAAAGTTTATTGGTGAGTCAGAAGAAATGCCCTAAATTTTTAAAGTGGTGCGGGCTAAATCGTACAGCTTTATGATTGAAAATCCCTGTCGCTTGGGGTCCACGAGGGTTTCGGTTGACCTCCACATTTCTTGGGCTTCTTTGGACGTTTCTTCTTCTTCTTCATCTTCTTCTTGCTTTTACAGGGATCTTCATCTTCGTCAGAGTTGGTGTCCGTCAGCTCTACATACCCTGCTGGCATGTACATGTGTCTGTATCCTGTGTTACCTGTGCTTGGACCTGGTACATCTATGGGTGGTGTTGGATCAACAGGTGTTGGGGTGTTTTGTTGACTGGCGTACGTGTGGTCCATCGCAATGGTTTGCACCGCCTTTTCCTCATTGGGAGGGGTGTGCCGCGTGTCATAGATGGAAGTGCCCACCTTGTTCCATTTGAAACGTGGGGAACAATGGCTGCGGAGCTGTTAGCCTTGCTTGGCCCAATTCTCCAAACACATCTGAAAGGAGGTCGAAATAATATTGGTATACAGTTCCCGGTGAGCTTTTGTGGAAATTTCTCCACATGATCTCTGCGAGATGTCCCTCAAAGTTTGCTATGGAAGTTCCGTGGATGCGCCGGAAGTGAGATTTCGCTTGCGCCTAACTTCCTTCTATGTAGTTGGTGTGGACCTCCACAATCTCTCCAGTTGTGACATCCTTATAGCTTTTTGTGTAGCTTTCTGTGTGTACAACGCTAAAATGTCGGAATCCTTCCGCGTTCAGGTGTGCATAACTCGCGAATCCATCAGTGAGGATGGTGCTACCTGGCTCCACATGTTTTTTCGACCAATGTCTTGCTGGAACGATCCGACACAGGATATATAATAGATCTTCCTGAAGTTCGTTCTACAAGTCCTAGCACCCACACCCTTCTGTGTATTTCTTGGGTCTCCTCGATGGTATTTCACCTTTCGCCCAAAAAGCGACTCGTCCACCCCTATCTCTCCGCTGAACTTAACCTCAAAGCAAATTATCTCCTCCCACACCCACTGGACAAAGGCATCCCTGATGTATGAAGATCACGTGCATGCCGTCGAGTAATCGATCCTTGATTTAACTGCACATTTCTTCAGGGAAACCTCATCAATATAATTCCTAATGAATAAGATGATATCTGGAATCGAGTGGTGCATCCTCGTGAAGAATGATGAATATCGAATTGTCCATTCGTGATTGTAATTTTCCGTACATCTCCCCACGTATTCGTCCAAACGGTTTCGTTTTCTCAAAGTACACAGTGACTTGCACATACGTTGTTGTGCCCCACTTCCTAACAATGTTGGGCATAAGAATCCCCCTCTTCCATTCAAAAGCCCCGGAGAGACCAGCCACTGTATCCATATTGATGCCTCCTGCTAAAAAAAACGGTGAAAATTCCACGGCCGGCCGGGTTCTCGAACGTTTGCCACGTAACCAATGCTGGATCTAAAACCCTCTCCTGGCGGTAGCATCCTAAATGTTGCCGTCTCTGCTGCGGTTGGTCCATCTTCGATGAAGACTGAAATGCATCTGAGAAGAAACTTGCCTTAATAGTCGTACGACTGAATCATTTTAGAATGCTGGTCACACTTTGATATACGTCGTGAATAAAATATGCATATTTATGTTTTATGAACATAATTTACATTATTCTTTTGTAGTACATACCTACCGTGTTGAACAACCGCCTTCCATTTCCTTATAAGATGATAAGATGCATCAGTGCGTTGACGCATGCGCTAGTTTGAATAATTTGGTTGGCTAGGAATATATCTAACAATGAACCTGGAAACTACTTATATTTTTTAATGTTAATTGTGTCATTAAAGATCATATGTTCCCCATTCCAGCCCAAATTTATTTTATTGATCTGGCATACATTCTGGGATTGGTCACCTGCTATATTGTTAACTACAATATGGGCCTATAAATCAGGGCTGCCAACGACTCTCATTCTTTGATCAGGAATAGATGATCAGCCTACAGATTCACAATATTGAACAAATTGTTATATAGAGATCTTTTCTCTTTTCTTGTTGCCATTAGTAACCAATGTTGTTGGGGTTCCATGTGTAATATTTCCTTGCCTTGCTGTAGGGAGCATCCAGCCATCCGGATTATTCACCAGCTGTATTCATATGTAAATTAGAGCTTACCCATCGGATGAGTGCATGAGGGTACGTTTTTTTTTTGGGGGGGGGGGGACATGAGAAAACATGCGATTCAGCTGCATGTTTTGTTAGTAACATAGTTATTTCTTTCTTCTTTATTCCGGAACGGTTGGTACCTATATCTTTGGGAAAGAACTATGTCTTTATTTTGCATGTCTATTGATAAGATATTTGGAAATCTAGCGCTTGGCATGTATCTACGATATTCATATGCAAATTTCATGCAAACTATTTTGGAGTGAACGTTGATGTATTGATTGTAATAACTTTTGGAATAACCTATATGGGAATGTTAAGTTAAATATATAATTATGGTAATTTGAGTGTATTTTCCAATGGTATGCAATATGTTTCATGTTGAAACTAATTAATGCAAAATATGCACCATATATGACCCTTGGATGTTGAATAAAGTTTTCAAATACAAGTTTTTTTGTGTTGTGTCATTTCTTCTTCCAACTAATCTTCCCAGCAAACATGTATATATGCTAGAAAGTGTCATATTAGTTCAGTATCAGCCGAATTTTGTCACAGATGTGGTTGTTTTAGTGAACTCTAAAATGGAAGTAGAGGCAAAAAGAAGAATTAAGGAATCGCGATATATACCACTGTAGTTGGATTGACCTGCAAGATATCATTGGGCCAGCTTCTCAGTGGCCTCGAACCATTAGATTGATTGTTCTGGAAGAGAGATCTTACTCATTGGGAGAGGATACTTGTGTGTACTTTTGGCTACGTCAATGGATTGAATCCCGAAATATTGGAAGAATGGGGCGTTTTAATTGGGAGATGGTGGGGAGCCGATCGGCAATCCACGTTCGTGCTCTCCTTCGTCTGTTTGAGAATGGGCGTAACTATACGTTGTACGGGTGGAACGTCACGATGGGTCGATATGAATACCTGGACAGGAGGGTTCGGATATACACCCATCGTAATAATCGTTGTTGAGGTAAGTGCATGGAAAATAATATTTCTATTCAAATATTATTTAATCTACATGTTCAACAATGCATAGCGTTTATTCCGTGAATAACTATATGAATCATAACTCTCATACAAGCGGTATTAGATCTCCAATTTAACGGAATAAAGCGATATTCAATGCATAGCGTTTATTCCGTGAATAAATATGACATAGAAACTATATTTTCTGCATATTGTAGAAGAATCAAGGACTTATATCTAACAGAATAAACGCAATAAGGATAAAATAATATGTTGAACAACACTTGGCGCTTATTCCGTCAATGCATATAATAGATGTTTACTACAACTGTGCTTAAAACTCTTCAGTTGCACAGTCAGGGGATGCCTGTAGGGCGGCGCCACCCCCCCCCCCCCATAAAATGACTTTTCACCTAGCTATGGATAGCTCCCTGGAATAGTTTTTGACATTTTTTGACATTGTCACTACTCCAGAGAGCTATGGAGTAGGTCCTATACCGTGCGTGTAGCAAAGGGAAATGTGATTTGAAAAGCTCCCCAAATCACGCTTTCCTAATCACCAATCCCAATCCCACACGGCTTGGAACTTGCCTTTGAAGTTCTTCTACCATAATTTTGATAAATGAAAAGGAATTGTACTCACCAGTCTTGAAAAAGCAGGATTTTACCTTCCTCTCTGCTTCCGTAGCAGACAGATAGTACACAGCTCAATTAGAATCACAATACAGATCGATGACTTCCGTTGTAAACATCCCGTTCGGGTCAAAGGGTAAAAATTATAGGAGTTTCGCGGCCACTTCGCAATCGTCATCCAGCTTCCGTAATTCGGGTAATGAGAGAACGTGCAATGAGCGAGATGGTACGTGCGGTGTGGGGCTGGGCTCAAAGAGCGTACCGGTACGGTATCTTTGGCCGGGCTGCGCTAGTACGTACGCGGGCAGCTTCCACCAAGCTCAGCACCGCGCGAACGGTCTCGCTTATTGCCATAGAGGTATATGCTCGTTGCACGGTCTCTCATTCTCCGAATTACGGAAGCTGGATGACGATTGCGAAGTGGCCGCGAAACTCCTATAATTTTTACCCTTTGACCCGAACGGGATGTTTACAACGGAAGTCATCGATCTGTATTGTGATTCTAATTGAGCTGTGTACTATCTGTCTGCTACGGAAGCAGAGAGGAAGGTAAAATCCTGCTTTTTCAAGACTGGTGAGTACAATTCCTTTTCATTTATCAAAATTATGGTAGAAGAACTTCAAAGGCAAGTTCCAAGCCGTGTGGCATTGGGATTGGTGATTAGGAAAGCGTGATTTGGGGAGCTTTTCAAATCACATTTCCCTCTGCTACACGCACGGTATAGGACCTACTCCATAGCTCTCTGGAGTAGTGACAATGTCAAAAAATGTCAAAAACTATTCCAGGGAGCTATCCATAGCTACTTTTCACCCCTTATATGATCGGTTCTTGATAAATTTGAATGGTTTATCTTGAGCACTCTTTATTATATACGGTTAAAAGCATATCTCCATAATCTATACAGATATACAGATGCAACCAAAATAATATTTATGAAAATTAGCGGTTTTTTTTTTTTAGTGACTTTGGACCTCAAAACGTCTTGAAAGTTCAATGGCCTGAAATTGATTGCGGAGCACATATATTTTCGACGGCATTTTATTAAAGCAAACTATCATATTTGCACGAAATTGCCTTTTAAACAAAGTTGGGGGGGTGCTGTGATCTAAGTACTGACCGCTCAGCGGTCTTTTTTGCTTTAATTTCCCATTATGGTTTTGTGTAAGATGCTATCTGTTGAATTGATGTCATGTTTTCTCTTTTTTATCTCCTGTTTTCATGCAGGCTTGCTGAATAAAATTTTGCGCACTTCAAAGTTCATCCCCGGAGTCAACTGCAACATATCCAAATTTGATTAAAATTAGATCTGAATGAAATTTGATGATTTTTCGTGTATGATATCTACAGAGTTCAAATTCATGTTCCCGTTTCTGCCATGGCTTTTGACAATTTGTGACGAAGTGTGATGGTTACAATAAACCACAGTATTCCCTCAATGAAATCACATAAAAATACCTGAAAATTACATTTTCAATAGTAGATTAACAATTAAAACCTTGTGGATCAAACCAGGGTAACATGATCATTTGCATTTATTTTTAGAATATATGCCTTCTGGGCTTCGTAATTCCACGGTTTCGACAAATCTGTCTGAATCGGTTAAGACTATTTCCCGGCCACTTTATCGTAACTTTCACACCACTGTCACATGGTATTCTATGATCAAGAATTCCCTTTGGTTTTGCTATTTGCAAATAAAAATTGCATGAACAAGTTACATCAAACAATTTTGATGGACCAGAAATGAGAATAAATATAAGTTCGTCACACGTATACGATATTTCAGAATTGTATTCCTTAAACTCCATTCGTTAGTAATTGTTTGATGAATATATAGTTCATGTAATTTTTTCAGTTATAAAGAATACATTTTTAAGGAAACTCGTCTATCTAGTTTCCACTCTCTGGATGGATGTGCATAAATTAGAGCAACCACCAAAATAGTGTAAGTGGTTCATATTTTTTGTGTGATCGGGGCCCGGATAACTTGTGGAGCATGTAGAAAAGAGAGAGGGGGAGGAGGAGGGAGAGAAAGATAGGGAGATGGGAGCGAGAAAGAGGGGGGGGGTAGAGAGAGAGAACGAAAGAAAGAATGACAGGCAGGTAGAAAGAATGAGTATAAGATGGGGGATGGAAAACATGGGTGGATAAAGCCATTGAGAGCGAGGGGGACGCAAGAGTAAAAGAGGGAGGGGAAGGGAGAGAGAGAGAGCGAGAGAGTGAGGGGGGGGAGAGAGAGAAGAGTCAGAAAGAAAGAAAGACAGGGAGCGAGAAAAAAACAAAGAAAGGGAGGGAGAGAGAAGATATATAAGATGGAGATGGAGTGCATGGCTAGGTAAAGCCATTGAGAGCGAATGGAACAGGAAAGAGAAAGAGGACGTGGGAAGGAATGAGGGATATGAAATTTCACGATTAGACAAAGAGATAGAATCACTCCATAATCTATTACATTTAATCCACGTTATTTTATCTAAAACGAATAAGAATGAGTGTGGGGAGGCAGAAATAGTGAAACAGTTTATTGCTCTCGTCATCAGTTGCCTGGGAGCAAAAAAGTTTCGAACCGGGGACGAAGCATTTAAGGCCCGAATAATTTTCCAAACAT
>BQKZ01005063.1:12500-38376 GCA_036244855.1 Temnopleurus reevesii | reverse complement strand
CCCATCCAACACCTTACACCTCATATTAACTGGACGTTGTGTGCTTGACCTTGGGTGTCATTATCACGCCTTCTCATTAAAAACCATCGCCTCATTACCCTGGCCAAACCTCTATAAATATCAAGGCCGACTCACACCTTTGCGTTTTAACCTGCGTCGGCCTACCGTTTTTGGAAATTAAAAACGCTCCCTGGACGCACAGCTTACGCATATCAGACGGTGGACTAACGTCAGGCTTGCGATCAACAAGCGTATGACGAGAGTTAGTTTACCGTATGGCCTGCGTCTTTGTGCGTCAAGGGAGTGTTTGTAATTTCCAACAAACAAAAAACGGTGGACCGACGCAGGCTAAAAACGCAAAGGTATGTGTCGGCCTTCATGTGGTGAGGGAGGACTGGCTACTGTATTGCCCGGCGTAATATCATCATGCCGTATTAAAGGTTTTCCACGCGTCTTATGAAGAAATTATTAAAGGAGTCGCCATATTCGTGCATGTATAAACTGTTACAAGGATGGTGCAACGGTTTTTTTTAAGAGAGGGAGCTTTTCGTAGCATTATGTTTATGTGAAATCTGTTTTTGTTTTTTTTTTGGTGAATTTTGGTTACTATTTTACGTTGACAAAATCTTTAAAAAAAACACGAAATGCAGAATTCACCTAAATTATAAGGAGTTGCTATCATTATCATCATTATTTGCCAATTCTATACAGTTACAATTTAAGCAAACGATACAAAGATACCATTTTTAGACACAAAATAAATAGTTAAAATGAGTTGTACGCTGTCAACACATGAGCAATGTGCATTTTAGAAAAGAATTTCTCTTCCTGATTATTCCTCCCACCACTTTCAAGATTGTTTAAGAACATACGGTGTCCAATCTTACTATGCAAATTCACAAAGTAAGAAATGTTGCAGATGTGTATATGCACCGAACACTGTATACTTTAACAGACTTGTGATAAAAACCACAAGTCAATGCGATTTCGTGTTTGTGCACCCCAAATTGAAAAGTGATAGCAAATATATAGATATGTGACGATCATTCCATGTTGTTTGAACATCTGCGGCGAGTGCTTGATTCGGAGCTGAAACCGTGCTTATGACGTCTATTTCCACAATGATGTACATTGATTTCAAATGCGATGAGCTTATTCGTATTATTGGTAGATCCCTAGATGTCGAGCGTGTTTTCACGAAGGGATGGTAACAACGAAGAAAAAAGATATCATGAAGAAAAAGAAATCCGCCATAGCACCAATTCCAAGGGTATTCTATTGAAATACATGTTGGTAGAAGAGCAAGTGTTAATGAAAATATATAATACGATAGTTTCTTGCAACACTACCCTCGAGCTCCCGTCACTTCGTGAAAATGTCGGACGATGTATAACAGTTACTTTTAAAGCCTGTGATTTCGATCATGGGTTGGGGGAGAAGAAGGATATAAGGAAGAAGAAAAAAGCAGAGCAAGATGATACTGACAGAGAAATAAAGGGAAGAAGAAGAAGGGGAGGGGTGGAGGGTAAGGAAGAGAATGAAAAGAAGATGGAGGAGAAGAAGAAAAAGGAGGAAGATGAAAAGCAGGGGAAATAAAAGGAAAAATGTAGGATGAGAAAACTGAACAAAGAATGAAGAAAGAATAGGGTAAGGGAAAATGATGGGGATTCGTTAAATCAGTCAGTCCTTTTGAAATGAAATCTTAACAATGCAATATTTTCACATCTACTGTAGATATAGGGTTCGATAGCATTTTTTTTTTGTAGGAGTGTGATGAGCGAGAAAATGTGGCAAGAGGAAAAGAGCCAAACTACAAAGTACAGCAGAATAAAAAGAGGAGAAAGTTGAAAATAAGAATAATTAATTAACAAAAACCAGAAACGAAAATTGACAATGATGTGTTTAAATCTGCGCTAATTGTGCAATATAACAAGGTCACAAGGCGTCATGAAGTCACAAAGTCACAAAATTACTTCTGAATTCGAATGGAATCACGTACATTGTACAATAACGTTACGTTTTTACTGATTTTGATGAACTGCAAAACGCTGGTGTTGAGTTTGACACGAAAATATGGGAAGAGAGATTATTTGAAACATAGAAGGAAGAGGAGAGAAAGAAAGAGAGAGAGAGAGAGAGAGAGAGAGAGAGAGAGGGGGGAGGGGTGATGGACAGATGCAGAAGAGAGCAAGACACACATACAGAAAGAGGGAAGAGAGTGAAATCGATGTACATTCACACACATAATGAGAACAAATAATGCTCCATCATGTCTTCATCATTCATTCGCACATACTCCATCTCCAGTTTGGGCCTTACCTGCAAGCCCGAACCAAACGAAGGGGCATTTCACTCGCAAGATATACCTTCGATCACTATTTCAAATGTTGTGCAGATTAGTAATCTTTTAATTCTCGGCCATTTATGGCATAAACTTTGGAGACAACAGAGCGATGAGCAAATTTAAAAAAATCATCACCCTATTCTATTCGGGTAATAGCCTGATGAAATGATAAAATCCCCAAATTGGTAGTTTGGTAATCGTACTATATGCTGTCCATTTTACAAAGAAAATACTTATTTGCCAAAAAACATTCGTTTGGTTAGAAGAACAGTCCTATTTTGCTGTTGTAATTTTATTGGGGAGTCACACTTACAGGCTGATACCACCCTTTTACCATTTTGAATTATCTTAATTTCGAACTACGAATTCAATGTTTCTTTTTATCCTATGAATATGTGCAATTGAGATCGAGAAACGTTATCTTCAATCATCATATCTTAAATGGAATGAAACAGTAATAATTACAATTTTGTTTATGCGGTTTGATAGCAGAGTGGGGTCAGTCTGTTGGTGTGACTGCCTATTAAGCTCAAAATCATCCGCTGCAAAGATATGAGAATATTTTGGGTTCTTCTCAATAGCACTCGAGGAATATGCTTTTCTCCGGTAGTAAATATTTCACCCCGTCTGCTACATGACATGTACCAGTCGTCCCGTACACGTGGTTTCTTAAATGGCGCCGAGTTTTAGCCCGGTCCACACCACTAAAAGCATAAACAAGTTCTAGCACTGCACCTGCTTTGAGGGGCGAGACAATTAGATCCATGCCAAAAGACATTGGCGTGGCAGACACTAATTCCACTAATTCCCCTGGATAGCAGCATCCTCTAAGTAGAAAATCCCTCTTCCAGCGAAACGGGATAACTTATTTTGCCGAGATGGGTACCAACGCGCTATATATTTCAATAGTTTCGTGAGAATAGACATTCCAGTCAGGAGAGAATTCCATTGATAAGATATGACGTTTATCTGAGAAACCTGCAAATATATTTGGTTTGATTATTGAAATTAGACGGAAAGATTAAGGAAATCCTTGAGAAATTTAAAAATTGTCCGTGTAACCCGGAGACCTCTTAAATTACATCCAATATAAAACGCAGTGAAGAATTCTCCCCGACGCCTTTTAGTGGGATCGTGGTTACATTTTACCAGGCGTTTTGAAAATGTGCATTCGTAAGTAAAATAATAATCAACTTATTATGTTATAAGTAGAGAAATGCATTACTGTTATATTAATAATGATATCCAATTTCTTGTTTTTACCAACTTTCGCCCGTCAGCTCCCTTTTTCCACATCCCTAAACGTTTTTCCTTAATTCTTCATATTTATTTGGTTAATCAGAATAGTCACATGAACAGGAAAAAGAAAGAAGAAGAATATTTCAGTAGAGCCATTAAGAGCACATTTCACCAACTTTAACGAAATGCACTCATTTGATTTTGAAACAACAAACAATTTTGTTTACAATTTTTTTCTCTTCACCTTTTCGGAAAACTGCAAAAGTTAATAGAATTAACGAATGACCTCTTCTATAGCTATGTAAAGCTTTAACGTGACAGAAATACAACACAAATCGGTACTCAATTTTTGTTTCGTTGTAATCTTTTTCATTCATTGTAGTCATCTTGCAACTGTGTTCTCCTTCCTTTAATGCGCATTTCTTCACGGCACGAGCCATGCTGGAAAGTTAAGTCATACTCCAGTACGATGCACTTAAAACTTGACGCGTGTCTACAATGAAGTATCTCACGCATTTTTATTGATCGTGACATAATGCAGCTGGGTAACCTTGTGGAATTGGGTTTGACAACATGAATGTAAAGGGCCCTGTTACACACAGCAAAAAACAGGGGCCCGTATTCTGATAGCAGGTTTAACTTAAACTAGAGTTTAAATCTGTGGTTTAAGTATGGTAAGCCAAAAGAGGCTTGAATCTATAACAGTCGGTGTTTAATTTACCAGCTCATTTGGCATTCATAGTAATAAAAACTGTCTTGGAATAAAAACTTAGATAATTTTCTACATTATTAGAGCATGGGAAAAGAGAGCAGTTAACATTAGAATTATTCAGTTTAAATAAAATGTCGGTACTTTGGGCCACCCATACTTAAACCACAGATTTAAACTCTAGTTTAAGTTAAACCTGCTATCAGAATACGGGCCAGGGTGTTTAGCAAAAGGGTATCTGAGGCAAAACATAATAATCTGCTAGTTGGTATAGTATACCTAAAAACAACAATCCTAAATATTACATGACATTAAAAAGGTGTTTAGTTTTTCAAATATGAAATCTTAAGATTTGAACGTTTTTGATGATAGATAAAAAAAAAAAAAAATACTTATATGAATACTAGCTCACACGTTTAAGAAATAGGGACGTGCACACAAATAACTTTGGCGCTCGCATTCAAACATTACCAAGGAATGATGGTGCTTTTTTGTTTTATAATTCAAATGTTATAATCAAAAACAAAAATAATAATTAAACATTTTAATTAATTAAACATTTTAATTATGAACAACATTAACATCAATATTATTTGCTATATGAACAGCAAAAACAAGTGTATTTTCACGTTTACATATTTTGCTGTGTATATCATTCCCAATGTAAACTTGATTCATTTTACACCTCCATACGAAGGATTTCACATGAGAAAAACTTGGCTAACGTTGAACTTGTTTGTCTTCCTCTCGACGTGCGAAAACGATAGCGTCAGCCAGATGTATCCCTTAAAATGTCTTCACATTTGGATCGAAAAATGAAGTCAATATAATAATTATCATCATACAGGTTATTTCTACGGAGCCAAAAGGGGTACCATACCACTTTACAATTCAACATTGGCTTTAAAGGAAACATGTGACCAAGGCTTAAATGATAGATGAGGTGTCGTTGCATACACCCCTTCACAGCGTGCTCACACATGCATCGAAAGTTAAGCCCCAGTCACACTGCAGACCCCACTAAATACGATTCAATATTACTCCCTTTTTCAACATGTTCAAGGGCAGTTAACTATTCAAGTGAACGAAGAGTCGTGTTGAATAGTGTTCAATCGGCGCGATGTTTCACCAATATAAGAAATACTTTACCATGTTTACGAATGGCTGAAAGCACGACTGGTACAAGTTGTTGCGTTAAACGATCGAGAATCTTATGCGTATTAGGCTGGTTAACATACTCCGGTCCTTCTTAAAGTCCTTTGTAACTTCAAGAACGACTTGGTGAAACACCGCCGGAACTTTTATATGATAGGGGCCTTATTGTTTATGCATTCTCGACATATTATGGCCTTTCTCAACGTCGTGAATAAGAGAAAGTGGGATTAATAAATAATGAGGTCAAACAAAAGATATTAAAAAATGTGAATCGTTAGTTTTGTAATGAATAAGTCAAGAACAACTCTAAAGTGAAAGCAAAATGTTTCTTTTTGTGTCATTTTTCCTTTGATGTTAAAAACTACGAGAAAATCATTATTTAAATTACTTTTTCAGTCAGGCGTATATATTTCGCGATTTTTCAATAGTGAAGTGGATCCAATTTAGGTGAACACCTAAAGGCACGCTAGTCAATGGGATCAAGAGGGCATTAATTCACCTTTTACCCGAAAGTACTTCATCCTGCAGTGTGATGACGTCATACCTGGAGGGGCGGCATTCCTCACCAATCTTTTGTATAAAACCCATATTTGACCCTAAATTTGGAGCTCACTTTTGTCTGTTCTACTCTCTAAAATCGGATAAAAGTCAATAAAGTCTAAATGACTTTGTAGATTAATGGGATGCGGACTCGTGCCTCTGAGCATCGGAATCTCAAAGAATTTCATACTTCAAGTGGCGTAGCCAGTGGGTTTATTTTAGAAGGGGCGCCCCGGGACGACAACGGAGTGGAGTCATGACGTAGCAAAGGCAAAAATTAAGATTTCTATCGACATCATACACTCTGTGGTTTTTACGACGTGTTCATAATTGTGCCAAGTGCTAAAATTGCACAAACTCGCGTTTCCACTCATGCAGTACTCTCTAATAAAACGAAATGCAAACTTAAAAAAGAATGATCATCAGTTTATTTCTCGAAAGTAGTTTCAATTATGATTCCACAATATTCCTCCTACACTCTTAGAACGTTGGGCGAAAGTTTGCCCGACACTGGGCAAAAAATATTTATAAGAAAATAATTGATGAAGATATGTCTTACTTATGGCGAATTTGTTTTCTAACGTTGTTTTACAGTGAACCAAATGTTGAGTGAACACTGTGTTGCAAAGTGTTGGCCATTTTCCCCCATCTTTTCTAAAATTATCATATATGGCATTGACCCAAAATTCACCTATGTACTTATTACCCTCCTCCCAATAACTTACGAACTCATTATTGCTCTCGAAATATTCTATTTTTATCGTTCGGTTATGTCTTCATAACTTAGTGACGGGATATGGGCATCATTTCCTGGCGCCCATGGCAAAAATGCTCTCATCTCCACCACGAGTGCGACAACGATCACCCCGTGCCATTCATAAGTGAGGCAGAGATCCTCGAAAAGAAGTGCATTTATACGACTTACCAAGCTGGAAGTGACATGGCTAATTATTGGCGGATCCATGGGGGAATGCAATTGAATTCTTTTATTTTGAACACGATATGAACTATTTCCGTAAAATTAAGTCAAACGCAAATTCAATGTTCTTTTGTGATGCTATTGAAATCGGAACCGGCTTGTGAGTATTGTCTCCACACAGTTCAATACACAGCATATGACTCCTCTTAATCACGTTATTGGGGGAAATGGTTTATAATAGTGTTGTGTGATATTTAGTTAATGTATTCTTAATTACTTTCACGGACATTTGTTGCATTATCGAAACAAATATAAAGTTGCATTGAATTGGAACATAATTTAAGCACGTATCCATGGGGTGCCGGGGAGCGGGCGCCCCGCCCCTAAAAATGTAAAAAAAACATCTGAAATTTTACAAAACACATACAAAGAAAGCATGCGCGTAATTCAAGTTAAATCCTGGCTAGGCGCCTGAAAACTGAAAATTGTTTACTACATACTAAAAAGCAATTACGAGCCACCAGGAAGAAAAGAAGACGACATTGAATTGATACTAAATTTTTAAAACATCTTTAGTAGATATGAAGTAACACTATAACCCCTTTATCAAAAAATTATCCAGGCAAATCTATTCCAAATGTTAAATTATTTCAACTATGTAAGCTTTTCACAAAAGTTAAACAAAATATCATCATCTTTCCACATGTACATCAAGCATGATACAGATCAGACCACTTTAATACCCGATTGGGAACCCATTTGAAATGTTTATATCCTGACAAAACACCCAGGTGCTCAGAATAACCCCTGACCTCTCTTAGATTGTGATTGTTTACACGTCATACCCGATGACGTCAATCTGAAGACTGGTGCTCTCTTCTCTGGCACCTGGTATAATAAACACCCGCGCAATATCGTGCAGCGATGTGGTGTATTGTCCGGGGGAGTAGGTACAAATCACCAGCCTCCTCCACACGAAGGCAACAAGCTTGACCGATATGTTGTCACTTTGTCAAGCTCAAACATGCATGGGCGAATGATTTTATACGTGTACTGATTCAGGAATAAACCGGTACAGTTGATTCCATTATCATCAACAATAACAACAACAATAACAACACATTCAAGTAGCACTAATAAGGACAGTACCATCATTAACAATAATAGTTGTAAAGAACTGCTGTATTGAGCATGAAAATTGTGTTTTTGTATCATTATTTTGTGTTTATTATGTTAAAGTTGGCGTCACGCGATGTGTTATTTGTGTAATGCTTATATCAGGAATTAGATACTAACATGCGGGAATTTTTTTCGGATGATAACTATAAAGAAAAATATAAAGCAGGAATTAAATGGGATAATTTGACATTATAGAATTGACTGCAAATTCTATCTATATGTAAGATACAATAGCTCATCATTTAAAAACTTAATTCTAACAAATAATTAGTGTCATTTCAATTCACTTCACTTCAGTTTTGAAATACCAGCTTAGTAATAACATTGGATAAAGATAATGCTCTGTGCAGTGAACAGCCGAGGCTAATTCATATTGATCTCTTAGCGTGCATCATACTTTTAACGATTTCATTTTAATCTAAGGAATAGGTATTATCGATTGGAGTGCTGTTCGACGCCATGTTACACCGGTTGTAACTGGAGAAGTTTTTCATGCCGTAACATAAGGGTACTTTTACTCCTACCCCTAAGCGTACCATGGATGGGGGATTAAGGGTACTGACACCCCCCCCCCCCTTTCTTAGACCAAAAGCCCCCTCTCCCCATAAAACCACTAAAAAGGTGCAGATGCAAATTTTTCCCGAATGCATTTTTTTTTTAGGGGGGGGGGGGGTTGTCAGTCTGTCGCGGGGGAATGGGAGCTGTCAAAACAAAAACCGGTCAGCCCCCGGAATGTTGGATCTTTGAGGGAACAGTGCTAGCTCTAGCGTAAAATTACACGGGGGCAAAGGGCAATTACCCCCTAAACATTAACATTAACCACGTGAGTTAATGCAGGACAAACGTAAAGGAAATAGAAAGCTCAGGGGAAAAAAATTAATTGCTCTAAAATATTTTTCCCAATCAAATGACAATTTGGTTCATAATTTGATTTCTAAGACAAAATATGCAGATCTGACGATCACCAAGTCCCAATGAATTCATACGACTCCTCCTAACCCAATGTTTGTGCCCTTGTGAATGGGAGGGAAAAATATAAATTATTGCTTTGTATGTCACTATTTTGTATCAGTCAACTGCAGCATTTCTTAGTTCACTCGCAAAGTGAATACAGGTACATTCCTGAATATTATTTTTATATATAAATGCTAATGACCTGCAAATCCCCCATGTTCCTCATTCGGAATCATAGTTCGCGATTATACGAATTACTGGCAGATGACTGAACGCACTCTCTAATACCCGTTATGCCATTAAGCGTAAGTATATATCATTCCCAGACAGGGAAAATCATTAGGGCTTGAAATGAAAATAATTGATGAGAAAAGATTGCGAACTGCTCTGAAATTCTGACGCCAATTACATTGACCATACACGCATGAGTAACGCATCAAGTCGATATGTTTCGTATAATTTTTTGTAGGTAATTGATTTTTGATCCGAAGGAATTAAAACTGAATTTTCGTTTACCTCTAAAATAAAAGAAAATTGAAATCGATCGCTAGCAAGTAATTTGGTTGAGGAAAATAAACGCAACAAAGGAGTTAGAGTATGTATGATGTGTACTTTAGATGAAAAATAAAAAAAAAATAGTTATCCTTAATCTGTTCTCTGTTGCATCATCATTAACCACCTCTCCTAAATGTTTTCCTCCAAATATGTTTTGTTCTAAATTATTCAGCTGAGAAGAATTATTTACAGTAAGAATAAAGGAAATATTGGACAAAAATTACGCCATTAAAACATGTTGAATAGGAGGGAAAGAAAACAGTTTGCCTATTGTTTTAGGCTTAATTTGGAGTAGTTTATTTCCAAATGTTTACCACTGTTTTCATGATTAAATATCCAAATTTTCCCAAACATGAGCAGGCAAGCACAGACTACGGTATATACATTATTGCACATACACATACACACATATACAACACACACATACACACACACAAACACACACACACATACAAACGCACATAGTTCTATACTCAAGTGGCTATGACCAAAAGGCATTACAGTATAGTCAATATGAAATCGAGTTAAGCACGAATGTTGCCCCTGGACCGACAAGCACATACATGCACATGCCCCCCCCCCCCTCACACACATAAAGCCATCACTCGATTGGTACATTCCTGTGTCACGTCATCAATCTCTCAGCACTGATGCTCAGTTCTGATTGGCCCAATCAAGCTCCCAGCGATTGACGTCATCCGAGGATCTGACCCCGGCGCCAATTAGAAGGTGACATGCAAGGTACAAGTTTGATGGATGTAAAGAGGTGGGCTGGATTACCCCATGACGACAAGGCGAGGCGACTTTGCAAGATGCATGTACACCATAGGAAAAAAAACAATAAAGCGTTAGCTTAGCGCCCCAGCAATACCAGAAAAAGGTTAGAAACACAAAAGTATGGAATTGAATGGATTAAAATAGTGTTGTACTTAAATAACAACACCAAGATGGAACAAATCAATCGTTCCCCTGTCCCGATGTTAAAAACAATACATTTTTTACTCCCCTTTAATGTTAGATTTAAGTCAACTTGATCCCTTTGCGGCGTTTTCGAGCATCTTTTTTTCTGATGTAAATTATAGAAACTCCATGTAGGTTAGCCTCTCGTCGCATACATTTATCGCTCTCATCCAGAGGTAATTGCAACCCTGGAAGTACCGTTTTTAACAATAGAATAGCTTGAGAACCTCAGAAATATTAATATTTATCGATTCAATGTAAAAAGTGTTTACAGCTTTAGTAGAAAATTTGAACTATAGAATAAAATGTTGAATTTATATTGCAAGCAGGGGATCGTAACGGCCTGTGGCAGTGGCATCCCTCATCACCACACATTTTTTTTATGGGAAAGTATTCCCCAACATGAGGCTCTCGTGATTTTTTTTAGGGGGGGGGGGTAGACAGGGGTGAAAGTACAAGGGATGTAATGCACGTTACCTGAAAGCTTAATTCATCACTGTGAGTTCAATCTGACTGGGGAGGGGGAACTTCACTGTAGTGGATAATAAGGATACCCAATCGCATTATATGACATCACTAATGCCATTACCCAAATTGGACGCTACAACATGAATGTGCAAATCCTCATCCCGCGGTAGCATCGGATCAGGCACAACATCGACTATTCTGCAGGCCAAAGCTCTCCCGGGCAGAGTCCGGCGCGACACGGTATATAAATAGCCGCCTGTCCTAAATGCCGTAGCGAGCGAGGCTCTCAATGAGATTAAAACGTCACCCTTGATTCCCTGGCATACAAGAAGGATAGAATTACACCAGAACCATTCCTTGATGACAGGTAGAAAGGGACGTGTAACCCGTTTAACTGGACTTGACTACAATGTGTTCACCCTGGAATACAGTGGCGGCCTCGTTAAACGTGACACAAATACGCGTAAATGTGTATTAATTATGGAAAATTGCATTCAATTTTACGCTTCTGCTCCAAACAAAGACGACTTTTTACAATTACTATGTTAAAAAGTTTGACACTTATTATTTTGCCGTCATTTGTATCATCTTTATCATCAATCATCATCATCATCATCATCATCACCACAAATCATCATCATCATCACCAGTTGTTATTTCCTTTTTCCTCAAATTCTTCTTTCTTTTCTCCTACTTCTTCTACTTTTCCTTTCTCCGTATTTTCTGTCTTTTCTCACTTTCCCCTACTTCTCATCATCCCCATTTTCTCCCTCATCCTAGATCTAAACACTTATTCTTCTCCTCTCAATTACTCTTTTCTATATCTCTTTTCTTTCTACTTTTGGGACTGCCCTCTTTTTAATGTACATATTACTTCTCATTTCCAGTAATTTTATCGTAAAATTCGCATGTATGTAAGATTTTGATTTGATTATTTTATGTCTTGCTTGTAAACAAAATGTTATTAGTCCTCGGACTTTTTTTGTACTTTGATGATTATGATTTTAATAAACCTGAATTGAATTGAATTGAATTGAATTGAATCATCATCATCATTATCATCATCATCATCATTAGTATTTCTATAATCATGGTTATCAATTCACTAATTTTTTTCAGCGTGTGTATTAAGAAAAACATATTTGCCACAATGTAATCGCATACGATTGTGATGGACGACGAACTATTACAATAAAATTATATTACATTTTGTAGTTTTTTCAGCTACATAAATGTATCTTGGTGAATAATAGACTATACCTATCTGATTAAAATGTATGTATTACGTAAATTACACTTATTGCTGACATATACAATCAAGAAGCTATAATGGCGAGATCTGTATGGTTGAAAATCGAGAATCCTGACAGATACGATGGTGTGATGGACAGGATGCCAGAATTTTCGAGACACAATTGTTCATAAAAACGACTAGACGAGTGGGCAAAGCATGCATGATCCAATGTGAATGATATGAGACCAATGAGAATGTAGATTACATAGCTATTATAAATCACTTGGTAGTCGTCAGGGATTTGAAGAATCGTACATCATGCACACAACCCCAATCCAAGTTATCATCCATATAGACAAAACTATACTGCGTTGGTCTTAGCAATAAACATATTTACCTGCCCTGTTTGGAGGGAACATTTGCATTCGATTTTGATGAAAGAGTAAGGAAGAATTTACTGAGGATAAAATTAGTGAAAAGGGACTATAGCGAGGGGAAAATTATGTTACAGAAGTTTCAGATGTCAACTTGACCACACGAGATCGTTTATAAAATCGTAAAAATTGACCGAACCAGGCCTGCACTTCTATCGAGAGCTGGGGAGCTGAAGAGGCAAACGGACACCTTCTATTTTTTTTTGTTGTTTTTTTTTTTTTGGGGGGGGGGGCTTTTAAATTAGGCGGAGAGAAGTGGAAACGTTTTTTTTTGTTTGTTTGCTCGTTTGTTCGTTTGTTTTACTTATCTTTTAATGTCATTTTCACGCCTTTCTGGTAAAATCTAGCGACTACCCTACATTATTATAAGTACTTTTTAGATCTTTTTTTTCAAAATTAGAATGGTGGTGATCATAAATCAATCTCTTGTTGTGCGCCTCACTGTATATACATTACACATTGTAATTCATTAGAAATTGGGTCATGGTGAGAGACTGAATTGAGGCCTCCGTGATTATAACAGAAACTTGGTCATAAGTTATTGATGGCACGATTAAGAATTGGTGAGGCAAAATTCACAAATTCCACACAAAAGACATGGCTGCAGTTGTCATGGTGACGTCATCTGCGTAAGTTATCATGCCAGAAAATGAGAATTTATGTCTGTTTTAAACATACTGATTGAAAGGCTGCTCAATGAAACCCCATTTACAGTCAGCTTTTTGACACTCAATAAAACATGGGTACTGTGTAATCCGCATGATACGCCTTTGCCAGGCGTCAATAAAAAGGGAGTAGGGTGGATTATTTAAGGACGAGATCCATGAAATGAGACATTGGTTCTAAACAAAGTGCTGCTGCCTGTGTTTATGCCAGACCCATTTTTACTGGTTTGAATGGAGTCTCACATAATTTATGTCGGCAACATTATGGCAGGCTTCTGTATATCATTGCGATGAGTTAGAACTAAAGCATGCAGTGGCACATTGTACACTCAAGAAAGTGCAGGGCACATACAGGGGCTGTTATCAAAGCGTTAACTTCATTCAATTTTGGGTTTAATTATAATTATCCCGTATTTATCCAATATTCCTAGGGTAGGAAATTAAAACTTCAGTATTTTAATTGTTATTGATGATGCAATTACCACATTTCAAATTTGCAGACATTGAAAACCATGTAACTTTACTTAATTAAACATAATATATGCTAAATATTTTAATATACAAACCAGAGCACATATAACATTTAAGGTGTCTCTATGTTAACAACAAGACAACTTTAAAGCATGCTCTTTTGCAAACTACATTTTAACTCGTCTAAATTCAACGTAATATTTCATTTCAGGTCTGTAGATGTTTTAACGTCACGATATGATCAACATACTCGTGTGCGACGGGCTTCCATATCTCCAAAGGCCTTGAAATTTGCCTTGAGTTTATCCACACGCCACAGTGGATAATACCTAATCAGGATATTGCCCTTTACCTTGACACTTTTACACTCCCAATACAGTTTTAATTTCTATCGAGAAACGCCTTCACATTATTGGATATCACAATCATCTTATGAAAATAAGCAACGTTTAATTTACTCCTCTATTCACGCGATAAGCGGAGGTCAATTTCAATATAAAAGTGATGATCTGTTAAATTCGATAACAATAGGCGTTTTGGTTATTCATTATGTATGCAGTACATTGGCTACTCATATGTATGCGGTAACATATTTTCGCAAATACAGTGGTTTGCCATCGTATTACTTTCTTGTTAGCATTATTCTAAATTCATACATTTAGAACCTTTATAAATTGTAGAAATATACAAGTTCAAAATGTGCTACTTGCGTTTCGACTATTTTTGTTTTATTTCGTAAGCTTCCATTTGTTAATAACAACAAGAAGAAGAACAATATGATGATGATGATGATAATGATTATGATAATGATGATGATGAAGGGGACGAAAGGAGGAGGAATAGGATGATACAATAAATATTGCAGTACATTAGACGAACTGCAAGTCCCTGGCTTGCACATTTGTTAAAATAATTTTTCTTGCAGTATTCGGATTGTTTAAGCACAGTGTTATTGGCCCTTTACTGATATTTTTTTTTTACATGTTACCACTCTCAAATGTTTCCTAATTACCCTTTAGTTAGAATAATTATGTAGTTTGGGGAGACAAAGTGCCTTTTTCATAAGGATTTGAATGCTTAAGAAATTCGAAATTTCATAACTTTGTATGATGCAGTATGAAAAAACTACAACTTCATTGATTGGAAAATGTATCGTAATATTCACAATAGAGAGCTGAGTAGCCTTAGAAATTGACATGCTTCAGCCAATGCAATCTTTACTATAATCAGTTTGGTAATTAGGTTAATAGTAGCTTTGAATAATTACAGCCGACTTGTCCATGAGTATTTTGCGGTGATCATTAGGGTAAGTAGACTGATCAATCATGTTCTTAAATAATTATGTTTTCAAATTAGCGACCCTCCCGTCTGAACTTACCCTCATATAAATGTCATGCAATGTATCTCAGACGTCTTGCCAAAAAGAAGAAATAAGGAAATGCTTTGAGGCGCAAATCCGAAAATTAAAAAGTCAAATTCAATTTTTTAGTGTCGCGTTTAAAACAGATTTTCATTAAGAGGGTCCGTACCCTACAAAACAACTTTTGGTATTCAGAAGAGTATCAACTCATATATAAAAAAAAACAACTTTCGTTTCATATCAATGACCTTTGTAAATGTGGCTACAATCTGTCTTATATTCATGGCTTGAATGCTTCTTCTTTTTTTTTTTTTTTAGAAATCATAATCAAAAGGCATTGTCATTTATAATGCTACACATTTCAAAAAGTGCATCTATGTTCGCAGTTGATCAATATTAATGATGAATGGTGTTTCATTCACATGAATGTCATTCTCATTATTATCTGATACCGATTTATATCACACTTTTAGAAATGTCTTATTTACATTTTCATAATGAATCAATATACACGACAAGCATTAAACATGAAATGAAAGACAAATGGTTTTCCATTTTATACAGTAAACGGTAATTCAAGTTAAATCTGTGTTATATAATGTAGATGGGGATAACATTCATGTTATTGTGGGATGTAAACTACGACAGCTATAAAATTCTGCACATTATCTTTTTCAGTAAAGATTACATGCTGGGGAAAAACCAAAAAGAAGATTTTACGGAATATACTTTGTATAATTTTGGATTGCTTCTTGGGCGAGCTGTAAAGCAGTCTTATCTGCTTTTTAGCTGATAGCAGACTCTTTTGCAGTAATGAAGTAAATGAATACAATGCAATATCAGAACAGTATATAAGTACAAGAACCGTATAGATGTAATCGAATTGCATGGAAGTGGTTTGAGGCTAAAAATACAATAGACATGAAGTGGCAGTTGACCAACTGGTAATACATATCTATGATTATGATGCCAGGATAATGAAGAAGCCGCTGAATGAAATGGTGGAAACTTGGACTCAGCAGGGAAAATGAGCTATCAGCGGGGTGGTTTCGCCTCATTAGATCAGTCTAAGCAAATCATTTTCCCATTGTATTCGTGAGATGATATACCGGTCTAATTACAGTCATCATCATAATGACGACAAATGCATGGTGATCGTTGATGAGAAATAATGCATGCACATTGGCAAATGGTGTAGATTTTTGGTTTGGGGAATTATTTTATTTATACAATGTAATAGACGATTCTCTCATTTTTGATAGAATACAAAATCTATTAGAATGCGATTACTTTTATCTTTTATTTCAACATAGCAATCGCAGACATTTTGCAAGTTATAATTATATCTGGAGTTTATAAAGATTGTTATAATCACCTGAATTAATAGATTTAAAAATATAATTTGATTGCTCTCCAAATCAAGTTTTCAATTGTGTTGGGAAAAGTTTTCGGAGCACATTTCATATGAAGAATGATATTGAAAGCCCCAAATAAATGAAAACGACTTTTTAGGTTGAATTTTTGATGTATTTTAATGATTTTACCGTATCTTTTTTCATTTAAGTGAAAAGTTCAGGTGAGCGACTTTAAGAGGGTCTGCCGGGGAAGGGTAATCAAACAATTTATTGTTGCCTCACCAACAGATGTAATTTTAGATAAATGCCTCAGGTGTACAGTGGATTTGTTCCTGCTTCATATTCAGAACTTGAAGATGATATCTATTGCTTTGATCATGATTTTTTTTATTCCATATTTTAACCAAAACCAGCCGTTATTTTCTCAAACATGTTAATGACCACCCAAAATGTCATCCATAAGAATATTTATTTGGCTATATTACTAAGATTACTTCGTATTATGATATTTTTCTAAATGTGTTAGAATTGATGAAATGAAAAGGGAATAAATAAATGGTCCATTTCCAACAGCGGAAGAAAGGCCTTTACTAGCAGTCTAATTGACATTATAAATCAAAATAAATTACCGTCAGATCTACTTCACTTTAAATGTATATCTCTCTTTCTCATACATACACAGACCCGCGTTCTCTCTTCCCCCACCCTCCTCTCTATTCCTCACCTCCATCTATCCTGCTTAGGCTCCCTGATTAATTATTATAATCATCTGCTGCTCCTGGCATCAGGCAAAATTAAAACTTAATGGCGGTGTTTTTAATACCACCACTAATCGGTGATTAAGCCTTGCTGATGGGTCAAAAGTGTCGCCCGTGTAGCGCGCTTTAGCCACTCGATAATGGATGGTTCTGCCAAGTGGTATATATAAACTTATTAAGAAGGTAAATAATAATTCATGAAATAGGGCATCCATCATAGTGTTTTGTAAATAGGACTTCGATTGATTCGGTGCACATTAAATGTTCATTGTTTCGTAACGAATTAAGTGCTGTTGGCGAGATGACTGTCTCGTAACTAGAACTTTCGTGTTTGACTCGGGAAAAGGTAAAATCCTGCTCGGTTTTGTCTTTTTTTTTTAAAGCAACTCCCTTAATCTGCGTTCAATATTGATCTCCTCGACACTTTTCATCATAAAATGTGTCTTAAATGATTACGCACAACTTCGCCTACACTTGTAGGTATTGAAGGTGAATTTCCACACTTATCATTACATGTGTTGAAATTATTTTTTGTAATCCCAAAACAAATATATAGAGGTGTAAAAGGAAAAATAAACCATTGGAAAAAAATATTAAAAAGAATTACGGTAAAAGAGCACGGGATTATTTGGGAGCAAAAGAAATGTCTGTCCACTTGATGAAGGATGCCATGGGAAGTAGGGCATGACTGGAGAATCCTTTTTTTGATAGCATGTGCAATGAACCTATCATTCGTGAAAAGTATGAGAATGGACGACTGTCTGGAATTACGATAAGCGATCTTGAAGTAATTAGGAAATGCTTAATCGTAATGAGCGCCCATTAAGGACATTAGGCAAAATTACATGAATTGTGATCATGCTACAAATGTGAAATTTTAACGAAATGATACAGTCTGGGTCGTCCAATAGCATGCAGAAATGCTAAATGTTCCAGAATGTTGCAGAATGTGTCGTTTTACATAAATTCAATTCTTTTATTACAGGTGAATGACTGAGAGTTCGTGTATTGTTATCTTTCTTCTCACTCTTCTTCTTATGTTGAGTTATGTACGTTTTATTCTTCAACTCAGACATATTCATCAACTGTTGGCAACTCTACAATAAGTCATATTCAAGCATAATCATGACAATACGGGAAAGCGCGGGACCATGAGTGTGTAATATAAAGCTTTATTTATTTTCTTCCCTAGCATTTTTGGATGTCTAACGAAGGGGCATGTGTCCCATATTGCTCATAGGTGAATCCATGACCTATTAAAAGGGTGGGGGTGAAAGGGAGGTCGATAACTATTTTCAAAGTTCTCCGAGAACTCCTCCCAGAAATTAAAAACGAGGTATGTCCCTCGAACTAACTGTGCACATACATGTATACGGGTTAGGGGGGTGCGATTAGACAGACGCCAGGTAAAATTTTAAGAATAGATAAATTACATGTTGCCGGTCAGAAATAAAACAAAATCTTCTTTTACCTTTAAACTCGCCTGCAGCTGAATTAAATGTAAAACTGTTTGTTCTTTTTCGCATCGTTGCAAAATGTTTTAATCCCATTTTGCCCTTCCTGGATACACACGTAAGGCATCAACATACATGCCAAAGTCAGATTAAATAGTACATGCACATGGTCTGCACATCTCCTTCTCGCCTTCACCAACCGCTCCATTTAAGACCCAGATGACTGGTAGCCGTGAAGCAGGAATCATGCCCCCATCATCTTATCCCCATGCGCATCCTCATCTACGAACACCTCCTCATCACACTCCAACTCATACCAAACCACGATATCCGATACTGCAATTTGCGCAATCTGTATTTTAAACACACATGCGCTGGTAGCTATAATCTTGCAGGGGCTGACGGCGTATGCGCGGTGATTAAATGTGCTCTAAGTGGTGGGGGCTCCCCCATCCATTGCTGGATTAATCACGTTGTGGTCCCTTTCATTTCTTCTTTTCTTGATTGCTCGGATCGCATTAGATTGTATCCAACGGCATGCTTTTTCTTCTAAAGATATCCGTCAAAATGAAATGTGTGACAATAACACGATGAGGGTATAACTGTTATGTCATATACGATATGAGCTCCAGACAGAGAACTCTAAATGGAAAGGTCAAATTACTGATTCCTTAGTCTTCCACGGCTAATAATTATGTATGATATCTTGCAATCGTTGTTAGTGCATAATTCTATAAGGCAGAGTTATCATAAGACATTATTTGCGCAATAATTTCGAGACCATTTTTTTTTAAAGTTAATAGATCTTTCTTCTTCTTCCTCTTCATTTCTATCATCTTCACCTTCTTGTTTCAATTTTCATTTCTCTTTTGCTATTTTCTTCTTCTTCTGTTCATGTTTTATTTCAATAAAACGTATGAAGACTTATCATTAACAAGGGTAATATCTATATAGGAGACTCTCATCAAACTGTTTTGTATTTTTGTACATTGTGGTTTGTAATGTCTTCCTTGATTTGATTAGATGGTTTTACATATATACTAAATTAAAAAAAAATCGCTCAAACCAGATGCATAATGGAATATTGGTATAGAGTATAACAAATTTGCTGAAAATGATAGCAATCTAATGTCAGTAAGATAGTTGCAAGAAATCTGCTATAAACCAAAAATTATTCTGAATATTTGTAACAGTACACTCAATGCAAATGGTTACCTGTTCGATGGATTATAGTTATGCAGGTTACCACGACATGATATACAACTTGCTAGACCAGTGCTTTAAACCATATATACACAGCCACTAAACATGAATTTTAATCCGGCCTGACGTATCAACGTAGCGCGGGGTCTGTTAGGTAAATTAAGAGGTGGACCGAACGGGCGGGATACCCCTGCCTCTACTCCATACCACGCCAGTCGAACGGCGTGCCTCGTACATCACACTCTAGTTGGTTTGACGTGACTTACAAATGGAAAAATGGAGACCCTGTCACACTTTTACGCTTAAAGCCAACGAGTGTTCATGTTTTTCTTATTTGGAATACAACAGTTTGCTTAGCTATAGAGTATACATAACGCATACGTATATGCTCTCGTTGAAAAAAAAACTTTCTACTTTACTCTAACATAGGTAAATGGTACGCGGTACGCAAGCCCTTGCTGAACATACGTATTGACCTTTCAACGTATTTTGTCATGAATGTTCCACAAACGTAAATAATTTTTGGACACTTGCTCACTGAAATTGCTGAAAATTTTATTGAGTATGTTGAATCTGTTATACATACATCTTTATTTCATAAAGATTTAATTGGATTGCTTTAGGAAATGTTGTAGTGTTAGCGTACAACATAAGCAGAATTTTGAAAATAGTTTCCCGTATGAAGATGTCTAAATATGATGAAAAAAAACTATCCTTCAGCTTTCAGCTCTATCTACCGGAACCACATCCAGACATCCGAAACATTTTAATGGGAAGATAACTTTTTATGATTATTCGCTAATTGAATCATTAACAAACTAGAGATGACGAATTTCGACGTATGATGAATATATACATATATATTGTAGGTTTTTAACGTTAATGTGACAAAGCCTTTGCACGGTGTCGATGGCGCAAAATGACTCCAGCTCCAGTCTCTTATTGATGTAATTGCCACATGTCCCGCGCGTGACGTCCATTTTATTTCATTCATCACGTCAAACAAACACCTGGTAAAACAAAACTAATTTAGCTTGATGACTTAATGGAAAGGGGGTTTGGAAAAGACGAAGTGGAACAAATTGATATGGGCGATGTACATAGCGAAAGGAAAATTGTATAATTCTTTTGAGCATGTTCGAGTCGTATTATTCTTTTTTGTGTTTAGAGCACTTTTGCAGACTTCCATTAGAATCGATCAGTCTGTAGTGACCAAATGAAAAGGGTAGATGGTAAAAACCGACATTTTGAAATTGGCTATGGCACCACGACCACGCATAGCAAATCTACGTCGCACCATACCACATAGAGGGCTCAGCCGAGCAGAGTCTGTTCACGAAACATCCATTGTGACGTCATGCTACGTACAGAACATGAGAACAGTCACGGCAATTTCGAAAAGTACACATACAATAGGAAATGTACTTGATTTCATGTTTGATGTATATTTACAGGTAAATTACCATTTGGCTCACATGGACACAAAGTAAATGTACTTGATTTCATGTTTGATGTATATTTACAGGTAAATTACCATTTGGCTCACATGGACACAAAGTACGTCCTATTTTTATTTCACTAAATATAGAAAGTGATAAGTTCTTCATGAAAATGACGTATTGTATATGCACACCAAAAAACAGGCTTTGCTCGTAAGATCTTTCCTTCAAATTTTCTGTACTGCCGAATAATTTATTCGTTTTTTCCAGTTCCTATTTTGTACTGATCTTTAGTTCGGGGGCATAGGGATTGCATTACCCAATCTTAGGCAATGCAAACACTCTGGCTATATTGCATGCACTCCCTGAAATAACACACAAAAGAGCACTTCCCGTAGAGGTGTTTAGTTGTGCAAAAATGCGAACAAAACAACTTATGACTTATGTGTTAAACAATTGATTTAATTTTGGACTCACTCACAAATAGTTACAAGTCATTTCCATGCATTCTGATGTCGATCTCTTCCTTCTTCTATTCTTTTTTATTCCAATTCTTTCCTCCTTTTACCCCTCTTCTCCTTTTTCACCATCCGGTCCTTTTCTTCTTTCTTGTTATCTCATTCTTCTTCCCTTTTATTCTGTTTCTTCTCCTTCTCCATCTTCCAATTCTATCTTAGTCCCCCTTTCTTTCCCTCTCTCCAGTTCTTATATATAGGCCTATCCATCTTTCCCCCTTTCTCAATCTCTCTCTCTCTCTCTCTCACTCACTCGCTCTCTTTAGTGACAGCACAAACCTCTATATGATGGACTCTCTTATTCCACATCAGCACTTCAGTTTGACACCTGGTAAAATACAAGTAATCAATCCAGTCTGCAAATACACTCCACTCGACCACGTGTCAACAAGACTCGGCCATTAAACAGAGATTTAGAACTCTTCGAGGTCACTCTGAATATTATTTTTAGATGTCACTAAATTTTTCATTCCCTTTTCGTCTACATGCGGATATACAAATAGAAGTTATATAAATAAAGTGAGAAAACAGATGGATAGATAAAATATGAGCTTAATAAATGGACAGGCAGATATATATATATATATATATAGATATAGAGAGATAGGGGAGAGGTGGGAGACAAGTGGTAATGTATTTTTCATATAAAATCATAAAATCATCAATAGAAGGGGCAAAAAGAAATTCAAAGTTTACGATCGATTGAACAAAAGAAGTAAGGATGATAATGCGATAACAAAACGATAGTAAGGGAGATGGTGGTAATGCCAAAAATATTTTTAACAAGTTTGATATTCGGAAGATTCTCGGTGTAAACAAAAATAGATAAAGAATATTAATCTGAGAAATTGAAAAAGCGAGAGAAATAAAGCAAAGAGAGAGAGAATGATAAGGAGAAGAATAATACATAGATAAAGAAACTCTAAGAATAAAATATTACCGTGGTAGTTCCACATCTACCGTAGATGTAATCATCAATTATAAAAGTATCAATGTAAGTCAATTATGGTTAGAAAGAAGTGCTTGAGAAAGAAGTGGAGAGGGAAAAATTAAAATATAGTTTATGTCTGGATTGATAGAGGGATGTCGAAATCACTGACCCATTTTGTCAATAGTTTCATATCTCCAGTAGACGGATACTCGGGTCAATTGTAATACAACTATTGGGTCAGAATGGGAAAATACTTAGAAAAGGGAATCACTTTACCGTCTCTTCGAAAAGGTACTTAAAGTTGTTGAGATACAGACAAACTTTGAAAAACATCCCCTTTGCACTTAGTGGTGGTACATAACGGGTCGTGTTGTTCGACACTATTGTGATAATACACGTCTTTTGAAAGTGACTATCCTCCATATAATTAAGAAACATTTACAGAGAATCCACTTTGATTTGTTGCAATGTCAGGATTTATTCATCTTCAGAAACACTACCCTTTGGCGACAGTCGTTTAATTAAAAATGGGAGCTAAATTCATTTTGAGCAATACTACTCTATGTAATTAATAATGGTATAATGGTATAATGGTATTTATTTATTGCTTTCAAGGTGATATTATTATGAGTATTTAGTCTTGTTTAGTTTATAGTCATTTTTTTTGTTTACTTGTTCATTATTACCATATTTGTTTTTGAGGGACCTTATATTCACAAGCTTAAGCTTTCACCCAAGGTCTCCTCATCTTTCTTAACTCTTGCCTTTGTTGAAGAACGTGTAACTGTTAACGATCTTCCATTATATATGCATTATAAATGTTTATATTATTGTACCATTTGCTGTTGAAGAAAGATAAATAAATGAACTTGAACTTCAACTTCAACTAGTTAATTTCCAGGTAAATGAACCAATATATGCAAACAACAACTTATAACGAAGTCGACTTATCGAATCCTTACACGCTGCGATGTAAAACTAGATACAGGTACATAAGTAAAAAGACACAATCCTCTTCGTCCACCTGAGCTGCCTCGAGCCACTCAAAGTCCCGGATCATTTCGTCGTACTCCCAAGTTGTAACAACATTTTCCAATCCACCAGCTAAAAATACACTCCGACAGACAGGCTGATTTGTTTTCTGGGACTACATCCTGTATTTGCGATAGACGGCTTCATCTAGCTGCTGATCTACCCGCTGCTACCGGGGATGTTTGGGCAGCGATTAAGGTGCTCTCTCGCTACAAGACAGGCGCGCTGGGCACAAGCTCCCCAAGTTATATTTACAAAGAAATGGGGCACGAAGTTAAACATGAAAAGGCAAGTGTGCAAGTCAGGTATCGCGGGTTCAAAGATTGAAAAAGTAATTCGTTGGATTTTTCACATTTTTCGCACGAGGTTTTGGTTTCTTACAATAAAAAACTTCGTCAACCGAGAAAACCAATTTTCTTTCCTCCAAAATAACCCGTTATGTTTGAATGGGCGGAAATAAATTGTGAAAATAAGCTGTAGATACATCCCTGTCATTACTTTAAAAATAGTGATTAGAAGTAAAAAGAAAAAAAAAACACCGACAAACAAACGAACAAACAAACAAACCACAAAACAAAACAATTTTAATAATACAAATAAATGAATTGCAAATTCAAAAGTACAAAAAAAAAATTTAGACGATAATAAATACATCACAATTTTTTTCGTTTTCTTAATTCTATTAATATTCACATTTTAATGGAAGAATCACTTTTGAATTGAAATGGCATCATATTTTATATCAATTATAATGGAATCTATTAATCCTAGATTCTAAAATAATGGATAAGCATTCGATGTATTTCTGGTAAAGATTATCCGCTTTCTTTACACATTTATAAATTTCTTCCACCAAATACTCAAAATATATGAACACTACTAATAACGTACAAACATAGATATTTCATTTTCCATTATATGCGGCCTGTAAGATGGGCAGTATGGGTTATGTGCCAGAGGCTGACATTAATTTTCAATTGCCTTCCCCGATATTGATATATCTGTCTATCTCTCGGTCTTAATTTATCTCGGAATCGCAATTAGTTCCAGTTTATTCCTTGTGGAAACAAACAAGAGTTGGTATGACGTCATTGGTCATTAAGAACATAAGAGGCCCACTGGCAGTTTTATATGGAAGAAAAATGTCCTCTGAGACAAGGTTCGTGCTTATGTATGTTTTTTTTCGATTTGAAGGCTGTTCCCTCCAAAAATATAACGCCAACATTCCTTTCTTTTTAAAGTTATATCCTTTTTTAAAGAGTACGAAATTGGGTTATGAAATAATCAGTACCCATTCTTTATCTTAGTTGTCAGTCATACCATGAGTAAAACAATACTCTTTTAGCTACAGGCAAAACAAATCGGTTTTTCTTTCTTTTCCTTTATTTCAAACCATTCTTAAGGCATGCGAGTTTAAAGCATTGATTTCGATGTTCCAACGGAGTGTATATTTCTCAATTTTCTTCAGAATTTGACAATATTATGTTACTCTGTGAAATGAATGGTTAGTGCTCTAACAAAAAGCTTGATTCTTGACTAGCCCTCTCTCTCATTGCATTAAATGAAAATAAGATAATTACCAACTCGTGGCAGAAATTACTTTGATCTTAAATCGTTACTTAGAATCATTCAGTTTGATATATTCCACTTCATGGGCAAACATGGAAAATTATTGGAGTAAGAATAAAAACTTTCCAGAATAAACCCACCACCATAACTTCGTCCGAAGCCCGGAAAACATAGTCCTACAATGTTTAAGGCTTATTGTTTGCTTAGAGTCCATTTAGATTCAGTGACTAGTGAATCCTGTAATTCCCATAGACTTTATACAGGGACTTCCCGGTTCCAGTACCCTTGTCGATATTAGCAAAACGCGAAGTCACCCCTGAACTTCTACCAACCAAAATGGCGGACTTGAATGACGTAGATAATTAAGTGGAGTAAGAGTTTGACGGTACATGTGTCAGTGTTAAAGTCATGATATGAGCACTGGGTTATGACAT
>BQKZ01005063.1:0-7500 GCA_036244855.1 Temnopleurus reevesii | reverse complement strand
AAGAAGAAAGTAGAAGAAAGAAAAATATTATAAGAAGAAGAAGACGGAGAAGGAGAAGAAGAAGAAGAAGAAGAAGAAAGAAGTGAAGAAGAAGGAAGAAATAAATAAATAAGTAAAGAAACAAGTAAGAAAGAACGAAAAGTAAAGAAGTAGGGTCGACGGAGAGAAATGCTGGTTAAAAATATGAATATAAATAATAATAATTTAAAGCACTTTGTAAAATGAAATAAACTGTGTAACTTTATTAATTAGAGCACAATATAATCTTGGCACTACCTTAAAGATAACCATGGCTGCCCAGAAAGGACAATAATTGATAAAAGTCTTCGGGTGAGAATCCGAAACATTTCCACAGATCGATCTAGCATAAGTGGAACGTGCTATCTCTCACAACTTGTCCGCTTACGGCGAGTTTATCTAGTTAGAATTGTCACTTTCTATTCTTCACTATCATTAATGTTCTATTTTCTAGATTATTCAGACAAAACGTTGACATTCATCGTTTGTCTAGATGGTCGATCACGTTCCATACAGTGTGCCGTTTTTTAATGGAACAGGAATATAACACACCTTTGTGCATGTTATGAGATGGTCAGAAAACAGTCCATGCGCTGTCATTGGAACAAAAAGATATATACACTGTACATCGTGTAGAGGCGTAGATAGTCGAGCAAGATCCACACTGGGTGTCATTTGCTGACGAAATAAAACATATTAGCATAAATTACATGGGTATTGTATTGTATTGTATTGTACTTTATTTCCAATCAGTAAAAAGATATATAACATATAACATAATACGAAATCAGAATACATTTGACAGATTTGCATGTGTAAAAATAATTTGCAATTAGTAGGATTGGCTGGATTGCCCTTTCAGAAGAATCAAAATAAGCACCTCAGAGTCTGTTCTTCCAAGGGGTCCAGAAAGCACTGTCCATTAAAAAATTCAGTTTCAAAATGGAGTGTTTCTTTTAATTCAATTCTATCGTTAGAGTATAAGTTAGTCTTCAAGGTGTAAAAAAACGCCGAATTGATTCTAAAACAACGGTACGCAGTATGATATATGTACTCTTTAATGTTGGAAATGCATCATGCATGTTGGGATTGATGATAGAATTGTATAGCAAAATTATGATCGGGGGGGGGGGGGCAATGTACATTAAGATGACATTCATGGTAAACGGTTCCTCCGTTTCACACTATTTTGAATAATGTTTCTATAATTGCTATATGTTTTCTACCAATTCTGCTCATTGAAGGTCGTAAAACGAGTAATTCAAACCAAGGACGGAATGAAAATAATTGACATTATGAATGATCAATCAAAATTATTGTAATTAAATAGCTGCGGTGTATATGCCAGCTTTGCCAAGCGTTGTGCAAATTTCATTTTGCATTTTGAGTAGATGATACAAAAGCTGCAGGAAATGATTTTCCTCGATAACCTATATTTCGATGATTGCTTTCCATGCCATTTCAGGGAACTATACAATCGACATTTTTTCAGGTATATACGGTTAAAAGATATGTGACAGTTTGGGGAATTTTCAAATTCATATTCCGAAAACGATAGATGGAATAAAAGCACAAGAAAATAATCTTAGCGCCAGTATTTTCACTACATTCAATGAGACGGAAAACCATTGGTCTCTTTTACAATCTATGTGTTTTCATTATTTATCTACATATTTTATTCATTTATTTCTTATTTTACTTCTTTTTTTTTTCTTTTTTTTTTTACTTTTTGGCAAAATATTTTTTTCAATTTAAACATCCCATGCCACAAAATAGGGTAAAATATTCAAGTGTAACTTATATGTGAGTTCTTGTTTGATAAAACAGTTTTCATTACGTCAACGTTCTTTGATGTGGATCTCAATACCGAAAAATTAAAAAGTTCGTCTAGTCACATTGTGTGAGCGCGGCCAATTTAGTAGAATGATATATTACGAACGAAGGGTTCGAGAACGAGCAAATATTTTGGCTGATTGGGGTGGGGGGGGGGGCGGGGGGGGGGGGTGGGCACACATCTCTATCGAGCCAAGGATATTCTTGTCATGACTTATTGAGTAATGTTTCTTAAAGCCCCCCTAGCACCTATTCGAATTGAGGTGGATGGTGGCTGAGGAATTTTAAAGATACAGTAGCTTATACAAGCAGCACACTCAACATGCCATCGCGCTGCACGTACAAGCTTCCGTAAATTTCCCATTCGTAAGCCTTCTTCCGCTTCGATTCTCATAGGTATATGTGTGTAGGGGGGGGGGGGTAACGACTGTCAAAACATGCTGACGAATTTCCTGCGCAATCTCTCTTTGTATTTTTTTCGGCAAAATACCTCTTAACTTGAACAACCCAAGCCAAATAATAATGAACTTTATAAATATGAGGTGTAGTTCTATAAAATGAAATTTATTAACTTTGAAGAGTTTTTATCTAACAAAGCAGTTTATATGGATCTATCTACAGTGAAACAAAATCCAGAAGTATATAATCACTTTATGTGAGTGCCGCCAAATTTGTGAATGATGTATTGCCAACGATGGGTTGCCAGAAGGAGGAAATATTTTGGCTGATTTGGCTGGGCGCATGTCTATATTACATTGAGCAAGGGATATTTCTGTCATGACTTATAACGTAACGTGATGTGCGAATGGTTCTTTGGCCTGCGAAAACACAATGGCGATCACTATATCTATCTTTTTTTCGGTAAAACATTCTAAAAAAAAAAAGGAGATGTAAATATTCACGTTGTGTGCGCGACGCTAATTTGGTAAATGATGTATTGCCAAGGCAGGGTACTCAAACGAGCAAATATTTTGCCTGATTTGGGGGACACACGTCTACGTCGAGCCAGTGATAATCCTATCATGACTTATTACGTAGCATAATGTGTGAATGTTTCTTAGCATTACTAACCCCCATTTAGTTCACCTGTATAGAGTGCAGTAAAGATTTTTTTTTGCTGACGTCATGGGATTAATTCTAACGGGCTATTCTCTAATGATCAGAGATGCCAACCGTTTTGGAATATGCATGAGGTCAAAATTAGAATTTGAATATCACAAGAACTAAGGGAAAATGGGAGCAAACGTGACAACAATAATTGTACTCTCAGACTATTCACTTGTAATGAGAGCCTCTAATTCATATGAACATACACATATTCTGCATATTCTGGAAATGTTTGCATTTTATGATTGTAAAGAGGTTCAAAACCTCAGATTGAAGCACAACTCTTCAATTCATCTGCAGAAATACTAACAACTACAACCATAAGTTACATCCTGGGGATGCACGGACCCATCCTTAAAAAAGAATGAACATGATGAAAGGAAAAGCAAATAAGGAGTGGCACTCACGGCAGATAACCCCCCCCCCACACACACACACACACACACACACACACACACACACACACACCATCACCACCCCCGTGCCCGTCAGGCTATTATAGAACTGCCTATGAATCGTCAGAAGGAAAATTCATATGTAGATGCCAATGAATAATTTCACAAGAAGGTGGCGCCTATGAATAAAAACACGCAGTTAAAACACATTTTTTTATGAGATAACACCTTCGGTGATGTTGGTATTGATTTAAAACTCTTCTCCGTGTGAAAACGTCAGCAGCATGCTGGGAAAGCTCACCTGGACTAAATGATACTGGTTAAAACATGTTGAAAATATTCGGCCTATGAATTTATGAAGAATTTTATGCGTTGGGATAAAGAACTATTATCTACAAATTTATTACACAAACTATACATGCCCAACTTTGAAGCTCTTGTGATGTAATTTTCGAACGATAAACTGAGTCAAACCATTGACTATATTACATTTCTGTAATTATCATATTTACTCAACCAGGTTCGACTTGCCTGAGGCCGACGCAATAAATAGGGAATTTGATGCGTTGATCCTATAAAATGAGGCAAAATATTTCATCCGTATCAAACTGGATGCATAAATATATCTAGTCCATCGCATCCTGATTAGAAAGTATTTACTTAATTTAGGAACACTCTCCATCATTTGTTCAAGAATCATTTTGGATTATTTTTATAACATACATGTATATTTGTTGTTATGCTATTATTGAGGTTCTGAAATAGTAACAAATCTGTTCTTAATTGTACCATGCAAACAATTCATATAGGGTAGATCTACTGAGATGTAATTGCTATTGAGATATGATACACCACGGCTCTTACTCTGAATGCTTTTGATATCGTGTCGTTCTAATATGTCCTCTTTAATTGAAGCATCCATTTACGATTGTATCTCCTTGACATGATACTAGAGACACCGAGGGGAATAAAGGTCCAGTGCCCTTTTGGAACCAAGTGCGGATCCAGGTCCTATCAAGAGGGAGGGGTTCTACAGGTCTCTTATATATGCCTTGAATATCAAAGAAGAAAAGGGTCTCACTGGGCAATTCCACATGGGCGGTGACGGAATTACGTGCCATTTTGAGCTATATATTTTTTTCTTATCGCTCAGTGATATACTCTCAGTTTCAAAGTCCCGCCAAACGCTTAAAATGAAGTATAATGTAAGTGCTAGTATGTGGGAAGGAAGAAACATGAGAGGAGGTATTAAGAATGTCGTTAACGGCACTACATTAATTGAATTTGCCTTTTCAGGGATTAAGCCACCCATAGAAGTTGAAAATTATATCTAGCCCATTTTACAAGACTAAATTTCAAAATTGGTTGAATACTTTAGAAATTATTAGCAAATTATCAACAATATACTGTTTCATCGCAAAATTATATCGAGGCAATTAAAAAAAAATATTTCAATTTTTTTCCCCATATGAAATTGCCCTATTTTCAAAAGGGTTTGACTATAGGATGTACGGGAATCATTTGAACCCCATCTCCTCCGGATCCGCCCTTTGAGGCTCTTTCTATCAGGCTAATGTCGGGAACACAAGCTTCTCTTCTTCCAGGCCAAGCCACACGGCAGTGCTGAATGAAATGCTGGTGAGAGAACTATCCCAGCACAGTCTATCTAAAATATACACTCGATCGCTTTGCTATGACGCACAAATCTTCTCATAATTTAGAATATACCCAAGCTCATACGATGTTATACTGCACACAATTTGAAGAATGAAGTATTTGAAGATAGTTCTGTAGTAGAATGAGTTACCGTACCCCCCGAATAATGACTTTCACCATTACTCCCACCCCCCCCCCCCCCCAAAAAAAAAGAGAAAGGGGTTTGGTCTTAAAACGAGTGCCATAATGGCGTCCATCCAGGGCAAGACAGGTCGTTGTTTTTATCGTCAAAAATGTGAATTAACGGATAAGTGAAGTCACGATACATTGCCTTTTTATGATTCTACTGCAATTGTTAAAGACTCCAAAAGGTTACATTTTCATGAGGTCTTTACAGCGCAACCCAATATATTGGTCCTATCTAAGCCCCTATACCCGTTTCACCAAATTTTGTCCCGTCGTCCCCTCAACATACCAATAGCCCCAGTACCCCCTATCCACATACCCTGTGCGAGATCAATGGCCGAATGGTTGAAGGTTGAGAAAACAATGCCATATTTTTAGTGCTGTCTAGACTCCGGACAGATGACGCCATCCATGACTGTTATTCTTTAATAGACGTAATGAGTGATCAGTGCGCATGTATCAAACACAATCTTATAGCAGCTTTGCGGGATTAGATATGCCTTCTTTCTGTTCAAAATGCGATATTTATTCGGAATTTCTTTTTTATTATTTTTTTTATTTTTGTTCCTTCTGGCCGTTGAAGTATTCTACAGGCTACTCTTTTTCTTCCACGCTCCATCGGAACTTGGAAGAAAAGACCGAAACGCTGTGGATGTGTCGTTGCCAAGTGGTTAAGTCTTTGGACGTCACCACTGAGACTTCACCACTAAGACATTCAAGGATGGTTGTTCTTCTTGACACCTCTTTTCGACGGGTTAGAATTCTATCCACGTTTCTCTCCCTACCTTGGAATAATAAGTTAACGATGTGCAAGTTAATACTGTTAAAACATAAACGTAAACATAAAACATAAAACGGTGTCAGCTGGATGGTGTCAAAAAGTACAATATGACACTTGTTTGTAGTCTGCACCCTTCATGTACATTTTCTTTTAAGCATGTACATCAAAAGCGTACCATTTCGAGTTTCGGCGCAGATTTCACCTTTCCGCAAATAATTGACCCTTTGTGTACACTTTTTTCTTAGTTTGTGGGCATAATGAGAGAGGGAAACATTATCTGAAATTTGAAATGTATCAATACCGTTCGTCAGCCGTCCTCGCTCTCATCATTCATATGAAATAGCTCAGAACATGGAGGAATATATCCCGGACTGTTACTCAAGAAATCATAAGGAAAGGTATACATGATGACAACTGATAAATTGACATTTAATTCCCGATCAAAAGCTACAAGCGCAGCAATTACTGATCGAAATGACGCAACCTGTGTGGCCATATCAACACAGATGAGGGCGGGTTACGTTGATTACGTTCAATCTCATTACAAGACGTAGGTCCACACGTATAGAAGGGCTGAGAAACATTACAATAGAATCCCTGACATGTAATTTACCAATGCCCTTTTCAACCATCCTGATGGGCTATGGTGGCCCTGAAATACACTGAACAACAAAAAGGCGATGTGTGTCGTGAGACGCAAAGTCGGTGACTCAGGACGCAAGGTTCGTTGCAGGTACCCCATGTAGGCGACCAAAGGACTAGAATTTGTGGGTCCCATAACAGGAATCAGGATGGAAAGTTGGTGTCACAGAAGACAAAATTTGCGTTTCTTGTCGCAAAGTTTGTGTCCCGGGTCACAAACTTCGCGTCCTATATGGCAATGAGCGGTGTTTCAAATTCTTAACGTTAAGAACAACTTTAAGAATATCTGGAGTACGTTATTAAATGTTATCTTAACCCTAAAAGGACTGGGGGCCTAAAGCTACCCCCCCCCCCCCCTCCCGAAGTTTTCCTAGCATTCAAAATAGCCCATTCTTTTTAGGGTTAAATCTTTCAGCACAAGAATCGACACCAGTCGTTCGAGCAGCCATGCGTACCTCAACAAACAACTTTATAAAACACACAGCCCATTTACAGTGGCTCACTAAGTTACAAAAATCTTAATACGTACGACTTTACAAACGATTTGTAACAGTTCTTGTGCTGAATGATTGAACAAGCGTATCGCACTCAAAAACTACAATTTTATTCTTAAGTTGATCTTAACTTTAAGAACGATTTGATGAAACAGTGCCCTAATCACAAAATTAACAACCCAGAAGGCCTGGTGTTGACTGTACTTTAAAGCCTCCGTGATGGATCACAGACACATCTGCCAGTAATCAACGTTCTTCTCATGTTTGGAATGAGTCTACGGATAGGCATTATAGAAATGATAGATGTGATCGTAGCAAGTGTCATAGATGCTGTCAATGTTTTAATGTATCTCCCATAAAGACATTCCGAAATGTAACAGGCACATTC
>BQKZ01005062.1:8621-23375 GCA_036244855.1 Temnopleurus reevesii | reverse complement strand
CGGCAAAAATGAGAGGGGTGTATATTTCATCTAAAATGACATTGTTCCTGGTCAGATTTTGCTGAGATATTTCTCACACATAATCTTCAGGATATTTGTGAAAATATACGATTAAAATTGTATTGGATATTCATTGACTTTAAGCTTTTTTCAAGCTGAAAGTTTAGGTGCGCAGACGTGGGACCTCCCATGATACCATATTTGAACCAGTGCCCGGCACTGCAGGTGTCACCGGCACTCAAGTCAGCCTCATGCAATTTGTCTTTGGAGCGCACTAAATTCATAGTTAAATGCGCACGCATTAATAAGGGCACATACACTTCAACACAATTCCTAGGCTATGGAGGCTCAAATCACAAGGCAGGGGACCGTCTACACCAGCCCCATATCGCTTGGCGATTGCAGATTGCTGCGCAAATATACGAGTGCCCTTCATCAAGTTATGCACATCCTTTATTACCTTTATTACCGGATGTACTGGAAAGATGCATGGATCTGCAGTCAAGTTTCCAGGTCTATATAATATCTTCTCATATATTGGATTTATACATTCTAGATTTGCCACTGTGTCAATGACAGTTGTCAAAGTATCATGGGATGCAAGTTCTATTCAATTAAAAGCCCAGAATTTCAGCTAAATGATAACCTGAAAATGAACTTGAAATGTTGGATTTTGTGACTTGTGGAGAGCAAAAAGTCTGCTTTTGGGGCTGGACACTGGTGCTAATACGGTAATCACAAACATCCTCAAGAGTATCTGTTAGAAATATCTAAGCAAAATCTGACCAAGAAAAGTGTCATTTTCGTTGAAACATAGGGATTATGTTGAAGTGTACTTGCGCATATCAATGTGCGAGTCTTAAGCTTTAGTGCGCGCCATGAATAACATGCATGTGGATTGGGGGCTGGTAACACCTGCTGGGTCGGGTACTGGTACATATACGGTATGGTAAGGGGTTCCTCCTCTGCGCTAGGTCCCTCATCTGCGCCTCATTGACATACGCGATGTAACTCGCGCGCTCGGTGAAATCAAGACTTTTTCTTGAATCTCCAACCCTCCAACCGCGTGTAAAGTGAATGGGATGCAGAGAAGGGACCCAAATATTTTGAACGGCAAAAATGAGAGGGGTGTATATTTCATCTAAAATGAAATTGTTCCTGGTCAGATTTTGCTGAGATATTTCTCACACATAATCTTCAGGATATTTGTGAAAATATACGATTAAAATTGAATTGGATATTCATTGACTTCAAGCTTTTTTCAAACTGAAAGTTTAGGTGCGCAGACGTGGGACCTCCCATCATACACCATGAATAATGTGCATGAAGATTGGGGGCTGGTAACACCTGCCGGGATGGGTACTGGTACTTATACGATACATATGTATGCATGCATTTTTTATGTGAGGGTGTGAAAGGGGCAAAATGCATGAAACTGGTAGGTCTGCCATACACTATGCGCGGAATATTTCACTGAGATTGTTTTCGCTGTTATCGTGACCGCGATTTTACTCATGATTTTCTCTCAATAAAATGCCCTTTAGACTTCAGCCAATCTTATTAATTGCAAGTTATTTTTTGTTCACATGTAAATTTGTCAAATGTATTCTTATTTTGTATTATGTTGTATGTCTGATTGGGAATAAAGTACCATACCATACCATACCCTTTAGACTTAACAGTTTCAAAACGTGAAAATAACAACCTGATATGGAATGTGCCTGAAATTCAGTTAATTTGATAAAATTTATTTACAGTAAAATACTAGATTCTACATGTACAGTGACTTTTGACAATGGTTTAATTTGACTTGCAGAGCATTATTCATTGAAGAGCTGTAAAGAAAGATCATCATCAAGAGAAAAGATTAAACTCCCATTCATCAACATGGGTCTCTTCGATCTATTTGCCAAGTTGTTTGGAAGCAGTAAGAAGCAAGCACAAGTGCTGTGTGTTGGCCTTGATAACAGCGGAAAGAGCACCATTATCAACCATCTCAAACCTAGCGAGGTAAGTACAGAAATACAGGGAACAATTTCACTTTTCAAATTGATTTTTTTAATAGCAGTATGAATGTTGCAGAAAGACTTTCAATATTTTACTGTAAAGTTCTATGTGAAAAAGTTGCTAAACCAAAAATATTTTTGTGTAGCAATCATGCTAAAATGTATTAGACCAAGGGGGGGGGGGGGGGGATGGGCCCCCCTCAACGCAACGAATTTCATGATTAGTTCGCCGTGTGAAAATTTCTGATAACGTGACTCACTAATTTTTGTCTTTCAAATCTCCCCAACTTTTAAGACCATTTTCAGAAAATCAATACTGTTACAATGTGACATGCCGTTTTATACCATCCCTGCCTAGTTAGGTATAAAGTGAGTACTGAATAATTTATTTAAGCTAAATTCAAAGTATCATATGCAGACAGTGAAAGAAGTTCTGCAGCAAGATATTCATTTCAAATAAAGTTGGATAACCCAAATGAAATTTATTCCCTTATTTAGTGGAAAAAAATTATTTTTTTTACCTTACTTATAAAGGTAAAAACCATTGGTGCTGATTGCACGAAATTTAGCTATTTTCTTCTTGCTAAGCCGTCTTAACTTCTTGTGCCACCCTCGTAACATAGACATATTCATGCTTGTTTCTGTGTTAAGAGGTTGGCACAAGAAGTTAAGACGTCTTAGCAACGAAAGGATAGCTAAGACCATTTCGTGCAATTGGCCCCTGGTGTCTGAGTTGCATTCACTTTATTTAAGTGTGAAATTTTCTTTTTGTTCTCCTAGTCCAAAACAGAAGACGTGGTGGCTACTGTAGGGTTTACAGTAGAAAAGTTTCAGACTCCAGCGGTTAAATTCACAGTCTTTGATATGTCAGGCCAGGGCAAATACAGGGATCTATGGGAGCATTACTACAAGTAAGTATTGACTGAAGCCAAGTACTATGTGCCTTTACGGTTGTTTCAAACGCTACACATGCCATAATGCCTTTGAATGCACCGATCCATTTTGCGTTGTTTGCACTTCAAGGAATAATTTTTCTTTTCACAGTTGATTGGCAGTCTCAGATATTGAGAAAATATTATCGATCCTTTACTGTACAGTTCTATGTGAAAAGTTGCCAAACAAAACATACTTTGTATAGCAATCCTGCTAAAATGCATAGCAAAGTGCGATGCGAGACAAGGAAAATAATTCCCTGCACTTCGTGAATTTACTTCCGTTCTAGAAAGATACCTCATCATGCTCTCTGATATAAAAAAATGTAAAGGCACAATGACGTATTTCAGTGTTTGTAATTTTTGCAGTGTTTATCTCGGATACTGAACGCCCATGAAGTCACTTCCTCTCCTCAACCTTTCCCAATATATTTTATTTCAATATTTTTATTCCTTTGCTACTGAAAAATTCAATTTTTACGAATTCTTCATTATTATGAAGCATTCACAGATTCTATCATTGTTGCAAAATTCAGTAGGCAGAAACATTCCCCTCTGCTCATTCTGTATATTGGGTGCTTGGCAGTATGGAATGTACATGTATGTGCTTACTCATTATAACAGCAATGAATTAAGGTTGTTGTTACAATCAATCAATTGATTGATCACTAAGGGGGTGTTGCTCAAAAGTTGCAATTGATTGCAAGTTGCAGTTGATCGAAATGCGCCAATCAAAATCATTGTTTCATGCACGTCTTGTTAAATGCGCATATCGTGCGTGAATGGAAATGCGCGTTACAATGTATAAAGTTGCAGTTGATTTTGAGCAACACCCCCTAAAGAATTGTTGGGTTAGATCAGATGTACGGTAAAGCTCATCAAAAACATTTTTAGTTTTGAAATTATACAAGGATTGTAATGTCATGCTTTTAAATGTGTCAATCGATTCTCGTCACTGATAATAAAAGAAGATTAGGAACTGCAGATGGCACTCTACAGTTTTAACCGTTAAACAAGTCATGTGAGATGGGATACCCACTTCCGGTTATAGGCATTAGTGCATGTTTGGCCCACTTTGTCAGGTTTTAGATCGAAAAGTAATGTTTGTTTTCTACTTTGTTTGAACTCTTTCCCGATGTTATGTCTTATATCCGTCATAAAAAGATTCTGAGCCAGTGATTGGTCTAAATCCCTTCACGTTACTATTGATAGCTCCCACTGACATCGAAATTCACTTAAATGTGACATCATCCGGTAATAGTTCTGAAACTATTACCGGCTTCACCGATGAACTATTACCGGGTGACGTTTCTGTGACGTAACAAAACAATGCGCGCTGTTTATGCTTTGTGGCAAAGCTTGTACGCGTTATGATGATCGATTGCCACGCGCGCCTGGGCATGTGGAGTGTGGAGCACATGCACAGCGCCGGGGCGGCCGGGGGCAGAAGTGTAGCCTACTGTGTCGCTTACACTGATTTGTGCGAAGGCAAGGCTGCTGTGTGCCATTGTCCGCTTCCTCGTTTTCTGTTTGGATCCATTATTTATGGAATAATTCAAAAAATGAAAAATCTAATCTAACATCAGGACTAACTTTGTCTGCGTGATCGATGACGGATATAAACCGATTATTGACTGCCTTCAGATGGGTTTAGTGAAACCATCATCCTCTCAGTCACGCCGATTGAGAAGCTATCATCCTGAGGGCACAGCCCTCAGGATGATAGCTTCTTGGCATGACTTCGGGAAAGATAGTTCCCACTGCACCATCTAGCGGCCGTGAATAATCGTTTACTATGTATTACTCTACCATGATGTGTTTCTTAAATGCAACACCAAGTACCTCCGATGATGTTTCAGGAAGAAGAATTGCCAATTTTTCAATATTATATACATAGCATACGTATAAGCTTCCCAAACCAGTAGTCGCCCTCGCAACCTCAGTAGATCAATATCCCCGCCTATTGAAGGTGGCAAGAATTGATTGAGGTAAATCATTTATAAGTCAGTTAGTTAAATGAGAAAATAATGAATTGTTTATTTGATCCAGGGAGGCTCAAGCCATCATGTTTGTCATCGATAGCAGCGATAAGATGAGGGTTGTTGTCGCCAAATCAGAATTGGACATGCTTCTAGATCATGCAGGTAAATATCTTTCGCCGGGAGCGTTGTTCAAAATCAACTGCAACTTTGCACGGCACGGTCTTTTCAGAGAAATGGTTTAGCTTAAGTTTTTTTGTTCAACACTTGGATTTATTCTGTGCAAGATTTGTTCGTTCATGCCAACACTTTACGACACAGATAGTAAATTTTACAGTGAAAGTGTTTTGTTTTCAGTGATTGCAATAATATTGGTTGTTACATGATGTTCTCTGAACCAATTATAAAACAGAATATGATTTAGATTCATTAAAGTAGGATGTAATAACATGTGATGACTCTACTTATCATCAGTCTCCCAACCGAGATGAAGCACGTTAGATCACAATCTTCTTCTTTGCAAACAAGATGCTATAGCATTCGTAAGCACTTGGCGTCCGCATATATTTAAATAAAATGAAAAACAAACATCTGTCAAGTGCTCACAGATGCTGTAACTAGAGAATATAGAAGATAAACCTTTGATATTCACCCTAAAATTGATCAAAATGTCATGTTTCTTACCTGCCAAAATAAAAGATATCCAAGTTATTTATTGGTATAATAAGGAAAAGATGGTGACTCTTATTATCATCCCCAACAGAGATAAAGGCCCGTAAGATTCCCATCCTCTTCTTTGCAAACAAGATGGATCATCGAGATGCTATGACGTCTGTCAATTGCTCACGGATGCTTGAACTGGATAGTATAGAAGATAAACCTTGGCATATCTGTGCTAGTAATGCACTCACTGGTGAGGGCCTGCATGAAGGAGTTCAGTGGTTATCAGGTAAAGTAGTCCTTATTTCAATAAAGATAATTTATATGTTCTTACATACATGTAGCACCTAACACATACTTTATCAGTCGCCCCTATTAAAGTGCCCTACAATGTAGTATAATTTCCCAGTCTGTAGCAGTAAAGCTGTACATATCACGCTGGATTTTAAGGAGAAAAATTCCTGACAGGTACCCATTCACTTCACCTGTGTCGAGTGCAGCACAATGTGGATGGATTTCTTGTCAAAGGAAATTAACATCGTTGGTGGGATTTGAACCTACGACCCTCTAGTTGCAAAGCGAGAGTCAGAACCGCTACACCACGACAACCTTCATTTCTAGTGATCTGATCACTAGAAATGAAGACTCAAAGAAACTGGACAAAGAATAAACTCCCTATTTTGGTTTTTTGCATGCCTTTAACAGACAATAGAACTGTTTCCCTTTTATTCAGCAAATAGTTATGCAATAGTTCAGTGAATTTATATAGGAAATGTGTGGATCATGTGCATTCGGAAAACTATTTGTGCTGTCGTCTATGAAGTGAGAACAAACTCGCTCTTTATTCTGTGCCTTCAGATATTCACTAGATGCCAATGTTTTAAACAAGTAAGGACGCTTAGCGTGACAAATCTTGTTGAGCTACGTTATGAATTATTTTGAGTTTTACTTTATGATGAATGTTGATTTATAGATTATCTGACACGTTCAACGTAAAGGTAGGAGTGAAATTTCATTAATATGATAACTAAACACAAATTAACACAAATAACACATTTTCCATGATTATTTATCAAAGGGGAAATCTTTATGTAGAGGTGTTTAATATTTAACCTGATATGCTCTCCAGTCCAAAACAAGATAAGATGTGAAACATAGAACAGCCAATTATTTCTTAAGAGAGAAAGTATCAATATATCTCCTCACTCTTTCAACAGCAGAAAACGTCATATTCTCTCCGTTCCACCTGTGCCCCTTCCTATAAGATTCCGAAGTCTAAAAAACAGGCCGGTTTCAACTCTTTTCAGTCCCTGGCCCCAAGACTCTGGAATAGTCTCCCTGCATCTCTCCGCAATACCAAATCACTCAACCTTTTCAAGAAACACCTCAAAACCCATCTTTATAATTCCTAATGTAGCTGAATGTATGTATTTTTAAGCAGCGCTTTGTATCCTCTGGAAAAAGCGCTATATAAATTCAATTATTATTATTATTATTATTATTATCACAGTGCCTTCTTTACTGAAAGTATTTGGCTCAGGTATTACCCAAGTTGTTGATTCGCATTTTAGTCTATAGATTAATAGATCTACCCACAACTCTACCAAGTGGTGACCCTTTTCTGCACACAATGATAACTCCTGTCAATGAATCGCACCTGAGAAAGGGTCACCAGTTGTTAGTAAAGTCGTGCTTATATCTGTGGAAGTATTGTGAAACACAGGCCAGAGATTCTCTGGGTAATATAACAAGGGGGTTATAATAATAATAATAATAATAATAATATGTCTTATTTACCCAGGGTAGCCACATTCAGCTGTAAGCTAGCTGATCTTCCAACGGGCCTTGCATAACATAAAGTTATTATTACCCTTCTCCTTTCTTAAATACCGAGCGCCTGGTAAGAAGGCAGATGGTCCCATTTTTATAAGTCTTTGGTATGACCCGGCCGGGGATCGAACCCACGACCTTCCGTTCATGGGGCAGACGCTCTACCACTGAGCCACACATGACTGGCTCTATTCTACAATAGTGAGTTTTCAAAGTTGGTAGACGGAGGCTTGCATGTGGATGGTGGATTTGTGCAACAAAAGATGCACACATTGGTTGCGTACTAGTCATTTAATGCACAGATCAGATGCACACTTGTTTTCTACCGTCAAGAACCCTCTGTCCACCAATTTAAAAAAAAAACCTCCAATGTATATGTGGCCAACAATGCCATGTCTACAGTGTAAAGTAGTCATTTGCACTCACAGGATAAGGTGATTAATGTTATAAGAGATAATTTGTGAATGGTTTTTAAACCATATATTGGGGAAATGTGTATAGCCAGGGTCTCACAAAGGACATTGTAGTCAATATATAATTAATGTATATCACCAGGGATTTTTGGTTAGTTTTGATAGGGTTTTTATGGTCATTATACAATATATCACCAAAGGTATTCTAATATTAAGTACTGCTATATCATCAGGGATATTCTAGTATTTATACATTATATTACTACAGTGTAGGGATGTTTTGGTTAGTTTGTCAATCTGCAATAATAGGCACTTAATATTTTCTGGTCATTATACACATCACCAGGGTGTTTCTTGTAATTTTGCAGATTTTTAAATTTGAAGAGGTTGATATATAACCCAAAGGTGTCCATGTGGTATCAGGTATTAACTCTTTACATTTGGATTTCCCTTTGTCTTGTCTGTGGACCTCAACTATTGCTAACTTGAATAACTTGGACAAAAAAAAATAGCGAAAGCTGTCGTAGAAATTCAATGAGCGAGTCAACTTTGTGAAAGATATATTCGTCCACAACAGATTCGTTATGAAATAAAAATTCGCCAAATTTTCAAAGAATATCATCATGATATAGCGGGTAAAATCAAAATTAAATCTAATTTTTGATGAAATAACTCTTATTGATAGTAAACTAATTTTGTTTAAGGTAAATTAAAACACGAAATCAGCATTTTTTTCTGAAAGAAAGCATGGGCCGATGTTTTGTTTGCTGATAAAAAAAAAGGCTGATATGTGTGAAAACATGCTTCATGAACGTACGCGTAACGGACGCAGAAATAGTTGTGCACCCATGACGTCACCACATCGGAGACTTGCATCTCATTTGCATAAATTTTTCTGGGAAATTTGAACCTTAAAATGGCAAAATAAGCATTATTTTACAAAACTGTGATGCAAAACCTTCGATTATGGGTTAAGTAAGGATGTAGAAAGAACATATGTTGATAAAATTTGTGAATAGACTCTTCTTTTAAGAAGTGCATGATCTGATGAAGTAGAGCAACCAAGGAGAGCTTCTTCAGAATAGATAAAGAGCTAGTCAATAGTACCGATTCCAATATCAAATTCAACAACATGTAATATCTTCGTACCCTTCTTTCATCCAAAGATCAGCTAAAGGTTTGATGACACCCTAACAAACTCAACACTGAGTCATCAACACATTGCAATATATAGTGTCAATACACTCGAGAAACTTTACCTCTATAGCTTTAAGAAGAATTCTAACTCTTTGGAACACTAATACAGTCCAACCTTGTTACAAAGAGCACTGATATAACAAGATTTCGTTACAACAACTTAGTTTTCCTGGTCCCATCTCTTTGTATTTTATTGTATTTCGGCCCTGATAGAACAAGGTTTCAATATAAAGAGATAATTTCTCTGGTCCCAAGGACCTTGTTATAACTAGGTTTGACTGTATTAAATCTAACAACATTTAACATCTCTGTTTCTCCCTTTCATCCACAGATCAGCTAAAGGTTTGATGACACCCTAACAAACTCAACACTGAGTCATCAGCACCTTGCAATATAAAGTGTCAATGAACTCTAGAAACCTCCAGCTCTATGACTTCAAGAACACTTCTAACACTGTAGAACACCATCTTACACTAAGAGTGAATTACATCAGAGTGTATATAGGCAGCATTCTGTTAGCACATTCTGGAGGGAATCATAATAATAGTAATAGATGCAATTTATATAGCGCATTTATCCACTCTGCGGAGTGCTCATGGTGCTTTGCATTATTATTACCCTGGCGTTAGCCCGGCGTACACCAGCGCACATGGCATTTCAGGGAATAAATATTCCTACCAGGTACCCATTCACCTCACCTGGGTTGAGTGCAGCACAATGTGGATGAATTTCTTGCTGAAGGAAATTGACACCATGAATGGGATTCAAACCTACGACCCTCTGGTTGAAAGGCGAGAGTCATAACCACTACACTACATCATGCTTTGCGCGTGGATAAGAACAGAATCATGTACTGAGCAACAAAAAATCTCGCTCCGGCGATGAGTAATACTTTTGGTGATCTCCATACATGTATGCAGGAATGCTTGAAGTTGCAGACAAATATGGCTGTATTATGCAGTCTATTATTGAACTGCGTTGAAATGCTTTAAGTTCTGATGTGGCTCTCGATAATTCTGTCAGTGTGTATGATCATATAGAATCACCCGTAGAAATGGGTATGCCTATACTATAAGATACCTACCTTCCTACCTACCCGGTCGGCTAAGCTGCCAAGGCCTAGTATGGATCCTCCAGTGACTCCTGCCCTTCATGATGTTTTTTCAGTTCGTCTGTGCCACCTTTTTTAGCATCTGCTTTCAAAGTGTCAACATAGGTCTTGCGCCTTCTACCAATGCATACATCTAGTTCGTCTTGGTGCAATGTGAATAAATGTGCATACATAACGAAAGTAGTCTATTTGGTGGAGGCAACAAGGGCATTATGATGGACTGGGGCAGACATATGCAGAGATGTTCCAGAAAAAGAGTGTGTAGAGTAGAGATTTCCCATAAATCTCATTGATGGTTTATATGCAGCCATCCACTGCATCTATTCATAGATGTGAGGTACAGTCAACCCTGTCTATAATGGCCACCCTAGGGAAATAGCAAGAGTGGCCACTGTAGACAGGTGACCTCTTTAGACCGGTTCTACAACACACATGGGAGGGATCCGATTTAGGTGGCCACTATAGACAGGTTGTCACTATAGACTGGTGGCGGCTAAGACTTTGACTGTACAGTCTAACCTCGTTATAACGAGGTCGTTTGGACCAAAAAATTACCTCCTTATATTGAAACCTTGTTATATCAGGGTCAAAATCTTATACAATACAAAGAGATGGGACCAGGAAAATCACCTTGTTATAACGAGATCTCGTTATATCAGTGCTCTTTATAACGAGGTTTGACTGTATTAGTAATTGTATTAGGCACAGCCTTTCATCCAATAGAAATTGGGTCATTGAATGTATAGATTAGTAATGGTGAGGATGAAGAAATTGATGAGAAACAAGCTGATTCACAAATTGTTTTTTATGCATAAAAGAAAATGTGTACAAAATTTAATGATGATTCCTATGGACCAGCAGCAGAGTCGGGGCAAGGTGCATGGCTTTTCCATTCTCATCGCAAGTAAGTGTTGGAAAGGTTTTGTTTATAATTCATGTTTTAATATATATTTTTTGTTCAACTATTCAGTAATATCAGGCTTTCGAAATTGGTGAATGGAGGCTTGTGGACAGTAGAAAATGAGTGCGCGTCTGATGTGCGCATTGAAAGACGCACACATCAGTTGCACACTTGTTATCAAATGCACAGATCCATTTCGACCGCACTAATTTTCTACCATTCGCACACATCTGTCTACCAATTTCGAAAACACACTATTCAATTGTGTCACCATTTTCTACATTTTCATTGTTATGCATTTCTAAACACAATTAAACAAGAAAGCCTTAGAAATAATAACAAACAAGATATCTCTGAGAACTATTTCATGAATTATGTTTTAACCATTTTACATTATGTACCTTATCCAGATTTTGCAGTGAAAGTCTTAACATACTTCCTTGTCTACTAGAATTACGGACTATTTTTGTTTTGTATTCAGACTTGAAATGACTTGATATACTTAATTGATATTGCCAAAACATCACCAAATTGGTTTACCAAAAGATTTTATCGGTATGTGTACATGTATTATGATTGAAAATGCCTTGTATACACTACAGCACCTTGTGATATATAATTGTACAGATTTAATTGTATTTTGTACTATTCTTGTTTACTGTTTAAAAAGATTTGCTTTTACTACGTATAGGAACATTATTGAGCAAGTTTAAGATAGAAATCATGAAAAATCTTGATGATTTTCCCAATTAACTCTAGTGTGTGATCCGCATTACATGTATGTAGTAGTTCGGGTAGCACAAAATAGACTCAAATTAATAGTTTATTGTTTTGATTGTCATTCCATTGATGTTTGGGAAATTTTGACAAATACTAAATCCATTTCTATCCTTCAATAAATAGAGTTTTTGGAGCAGGATGTTCAGAGATCAACCTTACTTTCTCAATTTTGGAACAATTCAGTGCATCAAGGTTTCGAGTTCAATGCCCAGAGTTAATAACAGGTCCACAATATGCATGTCAACAATAATAAAGGGTTTAATGTTGTGTTTAGAATTCATGCTTCTGTCTAAAATAACATAAAAATATTGATAATTAGATAATTTATAGTGTGCAGTTACTATATGGATATACATGTACTCTACTGTGCTGTGATGTTAGGGTCTATGGATAAAGTTGTTAGAAAAATGTATATGTGTACAAAATACCACTGAAAAAGCTTTCAGAAATACGTGAGTTTTCAACAAGCGTTTAAGATACCCTCCCTATTTGTTTGGGGGGGGGGGGGGCAGGCCTTAAACTTGTTTACTTCGGACCACAAGAAATTACTGTTTTGAAATTGAAGACTGCAAGACATGTTACTATTATGTAAACATGAAATCTGTGTATCTTGAGAGGCCTGGGAGTTGTACATGTACATGCAACTGATAGAATTAAAGAATATTTTGCTCTTATTTTGGTCACAAACATGACCAGTAATGGTCCCATAGTATAGGTTTGTATCCATCTAGGTGTGGGAATTCATAAATTTTGCAAGTAATATTTTGATAATTATTCATCTTTGCAATAAATATATAGACAAAGAAGGTGTTTTTTTTAAGCCCATCATAATGACTCAAATCAAGGAATTAGCACAGACTAGGTGTTCATATTGCCCAACATCAGAAATGTGTTAAAACAACATCATCAAGGAATTTGATTTGTTCCAATGAATTATCATAACCTTGCTGGTGTTTCACCAAGATAAGAAAGACTTTAAAAACGACTTTAAGAACGACTTTACATTCGACTGGTATCTGGTCTTGTGCGTAATGGTTCACATTATTACGCGCATTCCGCGCAAGAACTGATACCAGTCGAACTTAAAGTCGTGCGTAACTTTAAGAACGACCTGGTGAAATACCAACCTGGTGTATAAAAATGATATGTTTATTTCCCTTTCACTTTCAATGTTAGATAATTGCTAGCTGGTATTTTTCAATATGAAGAGTTTTACACCCTTGTTTCTGCTGTCTGTTATCTTAACCAAATATGCATGCAACTCCAGAAGTGCATTTCCAAGAAACGTTCACACTCATTAATCATTGGTTCATACTCATTAATATAGTTGACACTCATTACGATTGGATGAAAAGCACCATTTCTGACTGATTCTGTATTGACTGCCGAAGAATGAGTGCTTGTCGCTTTAACACGCTTAGTAAAATCCTACAAGCTATGCATTTTTTGCAGAGTACCAGTAAAAAGCATTTCTTTTGTCTACCAGACCAATAAGGTAGATTGGTGGTATATGTTCACTTCCTTTTTCTTTCTTATAGTGCTTATCTATTCTGAAAGGGATGAATGTGATATCAGTACATTGTATGATAACATTAAATACATTTTATAGAATGCACATATCCTCTCTTCAGAGTTTTCAATGGACTTTCTTATTATTACTACTCTGGCTTTAGCCAAGGGTACTCTAGTGTGCAAGCGTTTCAAGGAATATTCATGACTGGTGCCTATTATCCTCACTTGGGTTGAATATCTTAATTTAGAAAATACATCACTGAGAAATTCAATTCGTGGTGGTGTTTCATTATATTTTTTTTTTGGTTAATAAATGCTACTAAAAAGATATTCCAACATAGTTTTGCAAATAGACATTTCAATTTATCACACAAACTGGTGTCCACGTGTTAACTCAATCATTTTAATTTGATGTTTTCAGATGTTAGGTGAAATTTTGAATTTTCTTGTTTTTCATGATTTGCATATCTGGGGTAGGAAGGTTCAATATATTTTTTGTTTTTATATATTTTTCAATATTTTACCAGTTAGAAATACATGTTTTTGTATGTATATGTTTAATCATAGAGGTAAGTCTTCATAAGTTCTATTTGCAAGTGTGTGAATGTGCAAATTAAAATTTTACAGTTCTTCAATACTAGTTTTTGTAATTCAGACGTGAAATGTCTATTAAATCCTCAAACAACAAGAAAATTCCTGTTTTTGTAAACTCCTTGAAAAAGTTATGCAAATAACCTCAAGTCTTAAAATCCCATGTATGGCTTTATTTATTTATTTATTATTATTATTATTATTATTATTATTATTATTATCATTATTATTATTATTATTATTATTATTATTATTATCATTATTATTACTATTATTATTATTATTATTAGTAGTAGTAGTAGTAGTAGTAGTAGTAGTATTGTTATTATTATTATTATTATTATTATTATTATTATTATTATTACTGTTATTATTATTATTATTACTATTATTACTATTATTCTTGTGGATCACTGGAAATTTCATTAAATCCCCTCCACACGTAAACATAGTTTATAATGACCCAGTGGTGGATAAACTTGTAACAAACCTGTACGTCATGGCTCTTAAACTTCATGACCTTTTGTAAAGAATCGTTTTCTATTCTAGCGCAAAGTCACCCTGTCCAGGTGTAATTTAAACCATTTTAATAATAAATGAAACTCCTCGTGATAATAGTATGCTCATTATTGTGTTTTTCCCTTTTTAATCCAAGTGTATACTTTAAACTTGCCTTTAATTTTTTAGATATATATATATAAAAGACGAGACGAGAGAAGCCTTGCAGGTGTGCATTAATGCCAATTATTTTTATATAAACATATTATATGTTCACGTATTGGCACGGATATGGTTATATTAAAAGACGAGACGAGAGAAGCCTTGAAGGTGTGCATTAATGC
>BQKZ01005061.1:9975-41485 GCA_036244855.1 Temnopleurus reevesii | reverse complement strand
GTAACTGTTTTAAATTTTGCCATTCATTTGATGTACAGAAAAGGAACTAGTTTCCTAGGAACAGGAAAGGAACAGTTTTCAAACTTTTGAAATTTAAGATCAGAATATACATTCATTTCTTTTCTTCCATTGAGCATTATGTAAAATATTTAGTAGAAATAAGAATATTCCAACATCAGCAATAAAGCAAATAATGGATACCTATATTTATTGCACACATGAATTTAAATGGAGAAATAATAATGGAAATCCGTCTTTTTACTTGATAGATATTGATGAATGCGGCAGTCGACCGTGTATGAACGGTGGGTTATGCTTCAATGATGGAAGTGATGGTTACATATGCGAGTGCCCACCAGGTTACAGTGGAGTTCATTGTGAAAATGGTAAGTACACAAGTCTAGGGATTCCTTAGAACAGCATGTCATGAGGTATCAGTGGGACATGGTGTTTTCAATGTTTACAGACCTCGCAACCATAAGGAATTTTGATGAAAGAATACAAATTTGTAAATATTTTAAAAGACTTTCACGGCCATTTTAAGAGTTTTTCTTTTTTTCTTTATAATTCTACCACACATACATGTACCTATTTTTCCATTATATGGGTTGAGAGGCCTGGGTTTAGTGGCTTTCAAAGGGCAGCAAAACCACTCTTGATGCATCATTCACTTTATAATAGGTGCCTTGTGTCATGTCTTAACCCGTTCTGACAGACAAACAAATAAAAGTCCGAAATACACAACGTTTCATTCGGTGTCCATATCTGTGAACCTGTTCATTTATTGTCACAAGGTGGCGCTATACCACACCTTGCTATATCAGTTCATAAAATGTCTTCAGCTTCCGCTATTTATTTATTTTGGTCGCAGCTGAAAATAATTCCAGCTGAGACCTAATGATCACTTTTCATGTGTGTTGGTCGGTTGATTGGTGTGTTTGAAAAAAGTAGAGTTTGAAGTAAACTTGAAATGTTTTACGTGATCTTTGCTGCAAACATATCAATCATATACCCATTTACTTTGAATACAATAGCTTTCATTGGTTAAGGACTTAATTATTCAAAATTGTACACAAGCATGGAACTGACAAAGACAAAATACTTCATTTACAATAAGATTATCCTCAGAAAGCATTGAGTGTGCGTATGTAGGGGTCTTGCATTATAAGTGCTACTTGTTAGTTTGCCTCTGCCAACCCAGTATGCAAGATTGCTGTGTGGGGCAAATATTGACAAATGCGAGAGCTTGTGTACAACTAATACACCTGCATAATATAGATAAGCAACAAACAGCTTTCATTTTCAGAATCATCATCACTTTTTTTCTCCCAGAAATCACTGAATGCGCATCCAATCCGTGCATGAACGGAGCTGATTGCCTAGAGGGAATCAACTCCTTTATGTGTCTCTGTCAGCCCGGGTACGCTGGGTCGCTCTGCGGGACGAACATTGACGAATGCGAGAGCTCCCCTTGTCAGAATGGTGGCGCTTGTCGGGATGGCGTCAACGGTTTCACCTGCTCCTGTCCGACGGGGTATTCAGGGGATCTTTGTGAAATAAGTAAGTTTTTTACTCATCTCTCAATAACTGCAGTATTTAAAACCCAAGTCACATAGAAGCACGGAATCAACACGAGTCAACACGGCTCTTTGTTCGGAGGCAATTATCTGTGAACTTAACAATTAGTCATGTTCATCATGTTGCTTCCGGGCTTCTATGTGACTGGGTCTTGAGAGATTCCAGTCATACATTAAATGCAAAAATGCACTGTCAAAGTGATTTAACGAGTCTGCAAATATTCACTAACTGGTCCAGTAGTTAGGACAGATTACAGTCGTATTCAACTATTTACAGAATAACAATGCAGATTTATGCCATTCTTTGTCAGAAAAATTTTGAAGAGTTCATTTTGTCCATCTCCTTTGACTTTCAAAGTCCAGATGATGTTAAAAATAATGTAAAGAAACCTCTTAGAATTTAATCAATACAGTAAAGCCTCAGATAATAAAAGAAGTAGTTTCCTAAATTTGTATAGAGATAAAAGTCATGCTTAAAAAGACTTAACCTTTAAATGCTTGGTTAGGGAAAGAGTGTACAAAACTGTAGACACTCTCTTTCATTGGTAATTGGAGCAATTCAAAATTTTGCATCAGGAAAAAAAATGAGCATACTAATTGTAAATATGTTAAAATCTATTGAACAAATATGAAATCAAGTCTACTCTTTTCCCTTTTTACTGTCATTTGAAAATTGATGCCTTGACATACTTCTTATTTCCTCTCTTCTCTGTATCCAACTACTCTTAGATGCTGATGAGTGCTCCAGTAACCCATGCAATAACCAAGCAACGTGTGTTAATCGTGTGGATACTCATGGATATGATTGCTTCTGTCAACCAGGTTTCACTGGTACACATTGTGAAATCAGTAAGTAATCATTTTCTCAATTTTGTAACGAATATTCTACAATCTGTTCAGAATGTTATGAGAAAAAGTGTTTCTATTACTGTTCTCATAAAATCAGTAATAAGTAATCATTTTCTCAATCCTTTACAAAATTTATGCAAAAGATTTTCAACCTCTCTTGGCAGACAATTGCTCTATTGTTCTACAGTATTCTTAAGATCGGTAAAAATTACAAAGTTCACTTTGTTGACTTTGAAATGGGAAATAGTGTCTTTTGTAATCTCTTCCAGAAAATGTGCTATGGTATTTGATTTTTGACCACTATTATCTGCTTTTATATCATAAAAACGAACTTACTGCTTACTAACATATTCCTTATCTACAATCCAGACAACTGAAGTATGATTATTTTACATGTGTTTCATGAAGACTAAGAAACACAGATCGGCAGTTTAGAATGAAGCACCTGTCATATTTACCATATCCAAAGCACAATATTTTTGACAGGAGTACTGATATAAATTCTTCAGATAAACAAACATATCTTCTTTTCCTCCTCCTTCAATCTCTCTCCCTCTACCGTTCCCATCTTTCTTGTCTATCTCCCTTCCTTCCCTCATCTTACCTCTCTCTCTCCTCTATCTCCCCTTTTCCTCTCCTCCCTCTCTCTCTCCCTTTATCCCCTCATCTTGCCCCTCTCTCTCTCTCTCTCTCTCTCTCTCTCTCTCTCTCTCCCTTTCTTCCCTCCTTCAATTTCTATCTCTCCCCTATTTACCTTTCTCCTCTAATCTTACCTTTTTTTTTCTCTCTCTCTCTCTCCCTTTCTCCTCTCATTTTACTTACTCTCTCTCATTCTTTTTCTCTTTCCTTCTCTATCTCTCTATCTCCTTCTCTCTATGTAATGCAGATATTGACGAGTGTTCAAGCCAGCCATGTCTGAATGGTGGTATCTGCAATGATCTAGCTAATGGTTACCGCTGTACATGCCCTATGGGCTGGGCAGGAACTAACTGCGAACAAAGTATGTATTAACTAATCAGATTTCAGCTTCTAATGTCCATGAATTGTTAAGAGAGTACTATTCCATAACACGTAATGTGCGACCCCCTCTCTATGGGATAGTCATCTCCATATCTGTCTTCTGATTTATTTGAATACATGATGTGATTCTGAAAGATCATGTCTTGACTTGTTCATGATATGAAATGAGAAAAAAAAATAATTTTGGGATCAGGCATTCAAAAACATTGAATACTTATGGCACTGATCAAATGAATAATGATGATAGATAATGACATGTTCAGACTTCCACTGATGTAAGGGTCATTCCATGTGCTTGGGTCAACTTTTTCATGCAATGTAATGGGTATCAACTTTCTCAGTTCACCATCAAGATCAAATTAGATCTTCAGTTATGAGCTACAATGAAAAAATCACTTTCTCCTGATTATCACAAACATGAATGGGAAATCATCTTTGGATTTGAAGGAACAAGCATACAAAACCTCACCTTTGTTACTTGGACATCCTATTGTTTTTTTCATTAATAGAAATTGTTAGATATGAATTCACATTTATGCTATGGTCTTCAAAGTGTAAAACATGGTTGGACACTGGTATGTCACAAAATTGATCAAACCCCAAGGAAATACCTTAATATGTATTTTTTAGATTGCTCTCATAGGTAGTAGCTGAGATTTGCGTGTACAAACTCTATGAAGCATTATCTTGTACAATCAGCCTCTTTGAAGTCTTCACTCATCAATTATCATTCATCATTTACTGTTTCTTTAATAGCTGTTGGTTGTCGCGTCAACTACACTCTCGCCATTGGCACAAAGCTCGAGATTCATTCTCCCAACTACCCATCAAACTACAAGAACATGGAGAACTGTCGCTGGTTCATCCAGGGTCTCAACGGCCGCACGGTTACCGTGGAGATCAAAGACTACATCACAGAGAACCGTTACGATGAGTTCAGACTTGGGGTTGGTGCCAGTCCTACCGATGAAGGATCGAGAAGGCTGACGCTGTCTGGTCCGGGTCCGTTTTCGACGAGGACGATGAATATTCAAGCCAATGCCATCTGGGCGACTTTCATCTCGGACAATGAGAAAACAGAGAGAGGGTTCTCCATTGAAATAACAGATGAAGCATATGTTGGTGAGTATTTCTTCTATGATTCTCATAAAGATAAGTGATCTGGATCTATTGACTTGATTGCTGGATGTATCAGTAAGTTTTTCATGGTGTAATTGATAATAAAAGTACAAAATATGAACTTGGAGTATTACATTAATTTACGGAACATACATCCTACATCTATTTTCAGGAAGGGGTTATCACCGAAAGGAATATTATTAAAGGTAAAAATATGTGTGATTTGGCTATGAGAATCAGGATGACGGGAATTATATTAATGTTAAACCTAGACATCTTTGACCGTGATTATGGATATATTTGTTTATTGAATTGTGCTGTCTGTTGTTCAGGCCTCGTCATTCACACATATACTAAACACCCAAGTGTTGATTAGCTTTTAGATGCTTTTTATTGAAATTAAGTCTTACAGAAAGGAATTGGTACAACTACAAATTACGTCAATTCCATTTGAAAATTTTACTCCATACAATTTTGAGCCATGCATTTATACAGGCATTTGTGAGAACTTGGGCTCAGTTTACATGTTCATGTAACAGTTTCTAAACATATCAATACAACAAGGTTCCTGCAGAAGATTTTACTTGAATATATTTTTTATCAATTGTATTTGCAGCTATTACACCATGCAACGCAGAGCCATGCAGCCAAAGAAGCGTTTGTGAGAACTTGTTTATGTTAATGTATTAATCTCTGGACACTGCAATACTGCAAGGTTCCTGCATAGATTTGTACTTCAATATATATGTTTAAGACTATATATTTTTACTCAATTATATTCGTAGCTATTACACCATGCAACGCTGAACCATGCATCGATGGCGGCGTTTGTCAAAACCTGGGCCCTACCCAGTTTACTTGTTCATGTAATAGTCTCTAGATATGCAATATTGCAAGGTTCCTGCTGAGAATTTGACTTGAATATGTATTTTTAATCATTTCCATTTGCAGCTATTACACCATGCGACGCCGAGCCATGCATTCACGGAGGCGTTTGTGAGAACTTGGGCCCGACACAGTTTACCTGTTCATGCAATAGTCTGTGGACCGGGCAGTACTGTGAGGTTCCGGCGGACACAAACAAGTGTGCTTTCCACCCATGTACCAACGGAGCTGAATGCACCAACATGGGAACAGACTACACTTGTACTTGTCCTCCGGGCTTCGATGGCAAGAATTGTTCAAATGGTGAGTTTTTTGTATTGTAATGGATTTCCAATACAATGGAAAATAATGTAGTTGTAAGCTGTTGTAGGATGAGGAATGTACAATTTACATCAGAAAATTTAGGAATTCAAGAGAAAATATACCATAAATAGGACCAATCTAAAAGTAAGAGGAAGGAGTGATTGACATTCTTGGTGGCAGACATGAAAAAAGGCCTGTCATACAGTCAACCTTGCATCGGTCGGATCTCTTGGCACTGTAGAAATGGCATAGAAATTGCTTTGACTGAGAGAAGATTCAACCTGTTGTAAAAACAGGACAATGCAAAGAGAAGAGGACTCGGCTTTGATTGACATTTGAATGCACTTTGAATCTGTTTCAAAATGGAGAGGTATTGTCATGATCTTGTCGCTAGTTACATTTACATAAATGATGGACTGGCATCATCTGCTATGAGGCAGTTCATTCATTCATTTTTGAGAAAGTAAGAGCATTGGTAATACGAACAAAGAAAAGTGGTGTTGAATTATTTTACTATTTCGCAAGCTCGACTTATGAATAATTTCCCTTTTTATCTGACGAGAAATCAGGGAGTGCGCTTCAAACCCTTGCCAAAATGGAGGCACATGCCACAATCTCATCGCTGCCTACATTTGTGTATGTGCCAACTGCTACACCGGTATTAACTGCGACCAAGCGCCCTTAAGCTAGCACAGTAGCAAATTTTTTTAAACAAAAGCTAACTTAATTCAAATATTGTTTCTTTCTGACCAGAAATCAACGAGTGCGCTTCAAACCCTTGCCAAAATGGTGGCACATGCCACGATCTCATTGCCGCCTACGTCTGCGTCTGCGCTAACTGCTACACCGGTATCAACTGCGAAGAGGCGCCCACTACCGACTCTTGCATCAGGAACGTCTGCGAGAACAACGGCGAGTGTTCCTTCTTTGAAGGATTCTTCACGTGTCAGTGCGATGAGGGGTACACCGGGTTGTATTGCGAGGACGATGTGGATTTCTGTCGTAATCAGCCATGTCTGAATGGGGCCACGTGTAGCAGTCTGAATGGAACCTTTTCTTGCGACTGCCCTCCTGGGTATATAGGGGATACCTGCTCTATTCAGGGTAAGGATTCGCTTCGTTCACTTGTCAATTGCTGTCCTGGCGTCTACGTATCTGATTAAAGTCCTTATTATTCTTCAATTTTTGGGTCTGGACTGTTAATTTTAGTTGCGTAATTGTGCTATCAATTGATGAAAGTTGAAACCTATTGGGTTTTTTTTCCATGAACCATGATTTTTATCCCATGATTTTTTAAAAGACTTCCACACTGATATCTTTCACCCAGTCAGAAGTTCACCTAAAGTTGAGTAGTCTGGTTCATGAGTACAAATTGTTCAACTGACATAGTCCATATCAGAAGCTTTCTTTGTCTTTTAGTTTATTACACTTTAGATGTTAAAACTAACCATTATTTTTCGTGTACTCTAATAAAAGTAATCACAAGTGGCTACTCATAAAGTGAATTTTTAGCCATTCATCTGTTGAATGCAATTAAATCAATCTAAGTCTTTGAAATTTACTTTTGGATAATTTGGGCAAGATCAATCATCTGATCAATTGTTTCATCAATTATTATTTATAGTACTACATCGTTTTTCATTACATCTTGTTCTTCTCCACAGTTACAACGGCCTGCGTCCATGCCAACCCATGTCAAAACGATGCCGTCTGTACATACATTGATGAGAACTACCTCTGTTCCTGCCATGTGGGCTTTACGGGTGAATTCTGTGAAACAAGTGAGTAAATCTACTTCTAATGACTGATGACTGCAACCGTAACGGTGTGTGCGAGGATGGTATTCAACTTTTCACTTGTTACAGTCCTAATGGACTCTCTGAAATACAAACTTTGCAAATGATTTTCATTGATATTTGAGATAATACTTGCTTTCTTTTAATTGCATACATTGATGACTGCACTCCTAACCCTTGTGAGAATAACGTAGTGTGCAAGGATTGTATCAGTCTCCTCACATGTTACTCTCCTACATTTTGTAGAGTATAAACTTTCCAAATATACCTCTGATATTTTTTAGATAATACTTGCCTTGTTCTTATTGCAGACTTTGATGACTCTAGCCCTAATCCGTGTGAAGACAGCATAAATCTCTTCACATATTACTGTCCAATGCATTATGTGGAGTATAAACTTTGCAAATCATTTTATTACTTGCTTTCTTTTTATTGCAGACATTGATGACTGCGACCCCAACCCTTGTGAGAATAATGGTGTGTGTGAGGATGGCATAAATCTCTTCACTTGTTACTGTCCAAGTGGATTCTCTGGAGGTGCATGCGAGTTAGGTAAATCGACTACTCCTTGAGCTATGAAGCATATGCAAGATAAACAAATTTATATCGGAAAATTGTTGTTATTGAAAAGACCATCTAACCCCATTTATATTTAAATGAATGAAAAATATTTTAGTTGAACATTAACAAGTCATTTTTAATTCTAAGGCAGTAGGCTTTATGTTGCTTTGATTGCTTTGATCTTTTAACTTTACAATATTTACACTTTTTATGTATACACAACCAAGGATTTATGACAGTAGTGCATGAAAAGTATTGCCATATTTGACATGGGGAGTTCCCTAATTTATGTATGTCTGGTTCTTCCCACAAAATACTTATGGAATTGAAACACGTACTCTGACACTGCACCATGACTATTCCATTGAAACACTTACTCTGACACTGCACCATGACTATTCAATTAAAACACTTACTCTGACACTGCACCATGACTATTCAATTAAAACACTTACTCTGACACTGCACCATGACTATTCAATTAAAACACTTACTCTGACACTGCACCATGACTATTCAATTAAAACACTTACTCTGACACTGCACCATGACTATTCCATTGAAACTCTTTCTCTGACACTGCACCATGACTATTCCATTGGAATTAAAAAAAGTATCATGTCTTAAGAAGTGAAAAAAAATGTGATGCAAAAAATAGGAATCGATGTGCAATAAGGATTACTGCTTGACAGATTTTGTCCATATACAGACAGAATTGTCCATTTACAGTGGAGATTAAGCCCTGGTCACATAGGGCCCCGGAAGCAACACGATTCAGCACGACTCTTTGTTCGAAGGCAGTTAACTGTGAATTAACAAAGAGTCGTGTTGAATCGTGTTGCTTCCGGGGTCCTATGTGACCAGGGCTTTATATACAAGTTTACAATTTATGCATGCAAACATATGCATTTGACATGCAGTTTGACATGCAGTTTCAATTGTAGTTATGCATCAGAGATGGATTTATCAGGTTGTATGTAAAATATGCAAAAGCGAAAGATAATCTTAGATGATTTGGTAATTTTGCTTTCCCCAATTAAATCTTGACAGATATTGATGAGTGTGCCAGCAACCCTTGTCAGAATGGAGGAACATGTCTGAATGGTATCAACAAGTTCTTCTGCCGGTGTCCAACTGATCTTGAACAACCTGTCTGCGCATCACCAAGAGGTAATTATGTCTCTGATGAAGTCTATTCTATCTTCATCAGCTCTTCTCTGCAGGTCTTTAAATGGTATCAAAGGTTGCGAGCAGTGGTCCCTTGAATAATATTCTATTTTCAAAATTGAGAGGGTATATAGATTTATGTCTTTGACTGGTATCAACAAATTCTTCTTTTAATGTCCTTCAGATCTGAATTAAACAGTCTGCACATCTCCGAGAGGTAAATATGCCTTTATCTAGTACTAAGTTTTTGACCCGGCCCTATGATGAGACTTGCTTTTATTTACCGAGATGGAACATTGTTCTGGGTTGCCGGTGCATCTTCCAGAGGTAAATATATCTTTGAATGGTATCAACAAGTTCTTCTGTCAGTGTCCTTGTGATCTTGATCAGCCTGTCTGTGCATCACCCTGAGGTAATTATGTTCTTCAGTCAGTGAACCCTTAAAAAATAAGATCAGGAACTTATTGTACATAATGACAGGTATTTGTTTTGAATAGCCTGTGCATTTTCCAGTGGTAAATATGTCTTTGAATGGTATCAACAAGTTCTTCTGTCAATGTCCATCTGATCTTGATCAACCTGTCTGTGCATCACCCAGAGGTAAAAATGTTCTTCAGTCAGTGAACCCTCACAAAATAAGATCAGGAACTTATTGTTCATAATGACGGGTATTTGTTTTGAATTGCCTGTGCATTTTCCAGTGGTAAATATGTCTTTGAATGGTATCAACAAGTTCTTCTGTCAATGTCCTTCTGATCTTGATCAACCTGTCTGTGCATCACCCAGAGGTAATTATGTTTTTTCATCACTGATCCCTCAAAAAGATACTAAATAAATCAGAAACTTATTGTAAGTAATGACACAGGGATTCATTTTGAACTGTATGTGCATTTCCCAGACGTAAGAATGTCTTTGAATGGTATCAACACGTTCTTCTGTCAATGTCCTCCTAATCTTGATCAACCAATCTGTGCATCATCCAAAGGAAATTATATTCTTTACTAACTGAACCATAATAAAAAATTACAGACTTACTGTAAGTATCGACACAGATATTCATTTCAGACCGCCAGTGCAGCAATTCCCAGTGGTAACTATTATCAAGTTAATCCGTCACTCTCCACTTGATAACAGTGATCACATTCTTGTATGAAATAAGATGGAAATTTGTCTGGAACTGTCTGTAAATCTCTAGGAATCAAATTGTCCTTGATTAGAAGTTCTTCTGTCAAAGCTCTTTCAACCTTGAACAGCTAGTCTGACTCTGTGCCCTCTTGATGCTATGACTAAATAAAATTGGACACTGGTTTTGTTCCTATATATCAAGGGTAATGTGATCCGCCAAGATCTTTTACCAATACTCACACTGATCCTGCTGATGTTTCTATTTCCATGTTTCACTGTTGCAGAGCTCCATTGCACATGTAAATGCTCCTCATTGTTGCATTGGGTCCCAACCAAGTGGTCTAAAACAGTATATTTCCAAATGCATGAATACAATTCTATCAATTTAAACCCATCTACTGATTTCAATTTTTGTTCATTCTCGTAGAGCTGCAGCTGGCCCAGGAAGGAAACACATTCATGGGTGTCTGCATCGGCCTGAGTCCATGGTATGTGCTTCTGATAGTCGCGTTGGGCCTCATCGCTATCTTCTTCCTCCTGCTCTTCATATCATCCGCGGCTTGCAGTAAGAATAAAAGGTAAGAATGCTGAGTTTTGGGATGTTTATGATTTTCCAGTGATGGAAGTACCTTACTGCATTTGAACTTTGGTGTACTAACCATTTATGCTTCGCATACATCCTATTACATAGCTGCCAATTGTTATTAAATTTTGGCTCCAGATTCGGCAAGTTTTGTGTTACATCCAGTAAAGGTTACTAATTTTGGTAGCATAAGCATCATGCATTTTAATGTAAAATGTGTGAAGATTACTTTATTATTACATGATTATTTCTAATTTCCACTGACTCACGTTGGCAGGTATGCTATTGAATTCTGTAATAGAGGCTTTGGATGGGAATATTCAAACTATGGTTTTGTGCATGGGTGATGTATGCAGTAGATATATGAAGGTCTAGAAATCCTGTTTCAAGCTTTTTTTCACACCAATTTTCATTTGTTCCATTTTCATTGAAAACTGAAATGTATATGTTATGCCAATACTTTAAATTTCTTATGCAAATTATAAGTAGTCAGAGGTCAGATGTTTATCGATATCAACATGAAGATAATGAATGCCTGAATATGTAAGCTACCGAGGCATTTATAGAGGGATTGTATAACATTGGTTTTTTTTCTCAATATTTTGAACTTCCAGATCCTTATTGCTACCTAAATGGTTGATGGTATACATAAACTAAGCTGTGAAAATATGAGGCTTTGAAATTCAAAATATGACCTACATATGCAAACTATATGTATGTAGGAATAAAGCATCTGTGGTACACTTCATTCAAATTTCAAAGATACAGTGGAACCTCGTTATAAAGAGGTCAGATATAGCAAGATACCTGTTATAACAAGGTGATTTTATTGGTCCCAGCTCTTTATAGTTCTTTGTTTTTTTACCCTGATATAGTTAGATAACTAGATAATTTTCATGGTCCCAAGGACCTCGTTATAAAGAGGTTTCACTGTATCTTGATCGTGCCTGTATAACTTCCTTCTTTTTTACATGCCTTGTTGTTTTTACTTCAATCCAAATCCATTAACATAGGCCAGACAGCTTGATTTTATAATTTTTTGTAATAATAGAATTTTTAAGTGTGACAATATCTTAAACACTGAATTTTCTTTTTAATCAATACAAACAGCGCCCTCTATGATGCTGAGTTGGCAAAGAAGGAGAGAGAGCAAGGTGTGCCCAACTCGCAGCTTCACGACACCCTGCCGATCTTTGATGAATTTGACAGATCAATGAATCGTGAGAATGACTATGGTTTCCTCCCACCGCATGCTGTGGAGTAAGTTATTAATTCAGTCCCGTTATGCGTTCTCGTGTATAGTTAATTGTATGCCATTATTGTTTCAGTCTTATACGTTTTGTTCTCAAGGTAATTTGTGAAACTATGTACCTTGTCATGCTTGTTTTGCTGTTAATAAAATCCTCCATTTGTAGGCAAAAAAAATTAGTACACTACGACACAAATCCAAACTCTTTGCTTACCTGAAATCACTATTAGGCTGAGGACAATGGTATTACAGTTGGATCACTGGACCGTATCTATTGTTCTCAGCTTTTATAGTGATAGCAGGAAGTAATGTATTCTGACTTGCACTGAATATTGTGAAAATCTTGATGTTATAGATATCTTATACTCATTTTCACTAACAAAACCCTTACACGTTATTTCCAAACGGATGTATGTATCAGAGTGTAATGAAATTAATATTAAGCTCAACTAATCAGGTGAAATTCTTTCAGAAGTTCTTAACAAAAACATGATGCTTATTCATGTTTGCATTTATCTTTACTACATGAAATTATATACAATTTCAGTGTGAATATTCATGAAAAATACGAGTGAAAATTTTCATTGTTTGCCCAATTTTAATTGAATTGTTTATTGCATGAAGGGTTATATTTGATACTCGGCACTGATAATGTATTGTGATTTTTTTCATTTCACTTCAGGTCCAATGTGCGGGAGGTGAATAGCTATGAGAATCCATGGCCCCAGAGCACAGATGAAATGCAGAAGACTCATCTGTAATGTCATGCATTGTCATAAAGGATTGCTCCAGGAATAATGACCCTTCCCAAGTTTTGGGCTAGCTTCAAATTTAAAAATGAAATTATTTAATACTAAGGGGTGTTGTTCAAAAGTTGCAATTGATAGCAAGTTGCACTTGATCGGAAAGCATCAATCAAAATCATTGTTTCGTGCGCATGTTGTTAAATGCGCATACCGTGCATGAATGAAAATGCGCGTTAAAATTTGCAAAGTTGCAATTGATTTGCAGTTGATTTCGAATAACACTCCCTTAGTCTTTGAATAATATAAAAATCCCATTTTATAAACTTTGAAACAGTTCCCTAGCCATCCACAGATCTAGATACAAGATCACTGTAACGCAAATATATTCTGAGAAATGGATACCTCGGATCAAATGTGTATGAGGTAACAGCTTCAAGAACATATGGTCCAAGAGCACTGATGAAATAGAGCAGGAACCACCATGATACTTTAAGGGGGTGTTGTTCAAAATCAACTACAACTTTGCAAATAGTAACGTGCAGTTTCATTCGCGCACGAAACAATGATTTTGATTGGCACGTTCCAGATCAACTGCAACTTTTGAACATCACCTCCAAGTCTTAAAAAACCAGGGCCCTATTGCAAAAAAAAGTTGTGTTTAAATGCAAGTCAGAACATTTAACGCAAGTCCATTTTCAACCAATCAGGTGCGTTTATTTCGGACTTGCGTTTAATTTTCTGAGTTGCATTTAAATGCAATTTTTATGCAATAGGGCCCTGATTTCATATAAGGGCTGTGTTCTTAAAGCTGTTTAAGGTACACACAACTCTGCGGAAGACTCAAGGACCCTTTAGCAGCTAGGTGATACCTCAGCGACAAAGGGATTATGGAGTGTAAGAAGGGGTCACCAGTAATGGGTCACCAGAAATTGGCATGTTATAAGGAAGTTTGTACTTTGGCCGCGTCATAAAAAGCATCACATTTCTTAATTTTGCAGTTTATGCTCTAGATTAAACCATCAGCCACAAGTAGTTGCATGAAGCTTATCGCCAGCATTAGTCAGAGCTGATTATGAAAGCCTTGATTTTGATTGAATAACGAGCATAAAAATTTATGACTGTTGCTATGTATGTCGAAGAATGATTGCTTTTTGTTGTGACCCCCAGGAATTTTAAAAGGAAACTCAGCCCCCACCTTTGATAATGTATTATTTGGAAATGAGCCCCAATTATCCCTTATTTTGTAAATTGCACACATTAGTTTGAATTGAAGTGTTCTCAGTATGCACGTAATCATAGAGCTTTTTACTTTTCAACTGTAATTCTTATATAAATCAATTCACCTTGACATGATATTTTGAACTTTTCCACATTTTTAAAGCTTTTTCATTTAGTATAATCTTGCACCTATGATTTTATTTCTTAATACTTGGCGCTTTTAAAGCGACTATATATTTCTAAAAATTATGCAAATCCATAGGAAATTATTTTACCTGAAAATCATGAATTGTATTTAAACAAATCTTATGCATTCTTTATAGGAATTGGTTATCTTTCCTATTTTGCTACTTCAAATAAAAACTATTTAATCACAATGAATGTACAAACTGTCTATAGTGTTTATTTTTTAAAGTTTTGAATTGTATTTAAAAAATATGCATGTCATAACGGCATTGTGAATAGGAGGGACCAAGGATTTGGACAAAGTAAAAAACGTCCATTCAAGCATTCAGAATAGCTTGATTCACAGACATGACACACAGACATGACACAAAAACTTCCATATTATTCTGGAGATAAATGATGAACAGGGGTTATGCCTATTCATTCAATGAACAAATGAACTGAGAAGCTATATACACTTTCTTTTGTGTTCATGAAGATATTGTGAACGCTTGAATGAGGCAGTTTCCTTTGTCCCTTTTGCTCACAGTGAGGGATAGCAACCATTAGAAATATGAATGAGGAAAGAAATAAAGTGGTATATACCAAACAGCTGAACCAAAATATTTCATCAATCACATGTTTCAATTTCTGCAATGCAATGTTCATGGCATAAAATGTGTGTGACCTTCCCTGTGTGCGAAAGTATAAAGAAATTATTGGACAAAGTGAACAACTCTATTCAAGCATTCTTAATAGCTAGATGCACACAAAAGAATTTTCTTTCCCTCTTATACTGCAGAGGAATGTCGAACAGGTATCACACCTGCTCGCTGAATCAACAGAGAAACCATTCTTTCACATGTATGCAGAGCTACTGTGAATGTTCAAATTAAAGTTGTCAGATTTATCAACTTTCTTTGTCCCTTCTGCTCGCAATGCTTAATACAGTGGAAACTCAGTATAACGAGGTGCTTGGGGACCATCAAAATTACCTTGTTATAGCACTTATAGCAGAGTTAAAAAAGGAGAAGTTATTAAGAGCTGGGACCAGATTTGTTACGTCTTTATATCAGATATTTTGATATCAGATCTCTTTATAACGAGTTTCCAGTGTATTAGATTAATTATAAAAGACAAGATGCAGGGATGTCAACCGTTCCGGAATATGCATGGGGCAAAATTAAAATGTGAATAATCAAGGAATTTGGAATAATGCAGTACCTGAACAAAAGTGAGAGCAAATACAACAATAATCATGCTCTAAGCTAATCACCAAAAATTGTATTCATTTTTTTCCTTTTCCCTTTGGCTTGTGAAGGGGGTATAAGATCTGGGTAGTTCCATAAATGAGTGGTCCAATTTGTGACATTTTTGGTGTCCCAGTTACATCGGAAAAGCCCCGGTCACATAGCAGCCTGGAAGCAACACGATTGAACGCGACTCTTTGTTAAGTTCACAGTTAACTGCCCCGAACAAAGAGTCATGTTGAATCGGGTTGCTTCCGGGGACCTATGTGACCAGGGCATAACCCACATAGTTTTCATGGCGCAGGGGGCTTGGTGAAAATACAAATAGTGAAATTAGATTTTAATCCGATTAAAAATCCATTGTTTTATCCCTGATTAGATGCTCACAGTATTTACATCTTCACCAAGCCCAAAGGGCTAAAAAGGTGTTGGTTACCAACATAACTGGGACACCAAATTTGTCATGAAACTGGCCCCTCTCATTTGTGGAATTACCTATCTATATATGATGACTGTGTGAATGGCAAACATTATAATACATGCATCGCACCTATTCAATTGTTCATGTTAATGTCTCTTCATAATCCTCATTTACCAGAACAAATTCTACATCTGCCAAATTGTATGGAATATTCATTTTCATTTCTATTGAATGTTTTTGTACTGACATATTAATTTGGAAAACTTCATTCAAACACAAGGCCAGTTTACTAATTCAAATTTATACACATTTCTTGCCGACGAGCGTAGTAATGTAATATGCCTTTAAAAAAAAATTAGTACCATTAAAATCACAATACTTTGAATCCAGTTTGTATACATTACTATTACTTGTTGCTAAGTCGGGCAAGCCTCCGACAAGCTCCAAGGTTGTCAAGAACTAGTATTTATAAAGATTACATCAAATTTGCGTTTTGTGGAAGAATATGATTGTCGTTGGCATTCCTGATAGTCCAGAAGGTTGGTATCGCTGCAAATTGGCATGACAGCATACATTTTGGTCCTGCCAACCAAAAATTTTATTTTACATGTATTAGGATAAGGGGTACAAAACCCACCCTGATACGAAAACCTTTAGCTTTTCAGGAGAATATTTTCTTCAGAAAAGAAGATAATATGCCATACAATTTGGCAGATTGGTTACCATGCACGAAAAGCATTTGTTCAGGGCCTTATTGCATAAAAAGTTGGGTGTAAATGCAAGTCAGAAAATTCCACGCAACCCGATTGTCAACCAATCAGGAGCGCGTATCTAGGACTTGCATTAGATTTTCTGAGTTGCGTTTAAACGCAACTTTTTATGCAATAGGGCCTTGGTAAATGAGCGTCCCGAATAGACGGGTGTGATGTATTACGGTATCATTACGTGCATCCGTTCTGTATTCATAGACATCTACAAATCTTTGTAACCTTTTAGAAGTGAGGAAGTATAGAAAAAATTTGGAATACAATATTTGGTTGGCAACTCTGCTTTTTTTAGGCTTAAATAGGATCAATTTGTTCACACAACACAAACGGATGCCTACACAAATATAAATTTTGTAACAAATTTTAATAAATTTTCCAGAACATACACACAAATATGAAATATTTATATTTTATAAATTTCAGTTCATATTGCATTCAGCAATTCCACAAGCTATCTACGTTTGAGCCCTATGGAAGAGATAACTATGCTTTTTTTTAGACTAAAATGGGATCAAATTTGTTCACACAACACAATCGGATGCCTACACAAATATAGGTTTTTGTAACAAATTTTAATAAATTTTCCAGAACATACACACAAATATTTCATACCACATTTATAAAATAATTGATATAATATAAATTTCAGTTCATATAGCATTCAGCAATTCCATAAGATATCTACGTTTGACCCCCAAGGAAAAGACCATTCAGAAATAATGTTTGGGGTCACATCTGATTCACAAACTTAGTATAATTCTCTTAAATGATTATAGCTCAAGGACTTCATAAAGTAATGTAGAATAATCAATGTCAAACGTACAAAAATGTTGACCAATTCAAAAGAAGAGTCTACCCAAAAATAATATTTCTTCAACAGGAGCAGAAAAATCAGATCAACAAAACAACAAAAATTGGACAACTAATAAGTTTATTGTGAATGTTTCAATATTTAGGCAAATTTGCAATTGATGACGTCATAGGTGCACAACTGACCATTTATTATATTCATATACATGTTATAAAATGTTACTTTTTCCTGAAAAGTATAATTTCTATGAATCTGTTACTAAAGAATATCTTTATGATACAAATTTAGATCCCCTATTTGCATGTTTACATTAATACTAACTTAGTATCTTTCTATAGGAATTATGAATTTTGCACCATGAATATAAAAAAAATTATGGTTAGTAGTGCACACATGATGCCATCAAATTGGCGACATACAGTATCTGAAAATTTTCACTGATTTGCTCATTTTTCCAAATATTTAAAAATCATCAACTTTTGCATACTATTACCAATTTTGTTTTGCTCACCAATTTTTTTTGCTTCTATTAAAAAAATTATTTTGGGGTAGACTCTTCTTTTAAGGGAATACTCGTTCTCTAAAAATAACAGTCTAAGGTATTGTGTCATATTTAATGCATAAAATGCAAACAAAATATACTAAGCAGTAAAAAAGACTTGAGATGAAATATTAAGAGGCAGAATTAATGCAATTTAAACGTTAAATTACAGTTGTAAGATGTCTGATCTGTAAAATTGCTTTTGGCGTAGAGATCAGCATGGCAGACATACATTGTACAGCAAAATGCACATTACTGACTCGGACTATTGGAAGAGGGTGAGTGGGCGTAAGAATAGACAACCTGGGGATCAACTGCTACGAAGAGAAACATATTAAGACTACAAAACTGTCAGAGCAAATATGGTTTTAAATGCTAATTTCTATACCGCCACAGCCCAGTTACTGAATACTTTAAAATGGCAATCAGTTGAAAATAGAATCAATCTTTATTATCTGTGTTTTAGTTTTACATGGATTATCCCTACCGCATATTGCAACACACCACCTTTTTCTGTCCAGAGAAAAAAAAAACACCCTCTTTTCATATAAGTAGATGTGGGCTATAGAAGGTCATTTTTAGGTCTTATATATATGTGACATGCTCATCACATCTTATTTTGACGAGTTTTTGTGTAATGACATAAAATATGAAGAAAAAAAATGAAAATAAGGTCAATTTTTCAGATTTTTTCAGGAAAATCTGCGGTTTGGGGTCCCTTCTTATGACAGATGTAAATGAGAACCACTGCAACATCTCTCCAAAACCAATGAGCTATGTACTTTTATTTTACCACTTAAAAATGACAATATTTCAACATTCCAGATGGATGGCCAAGTTTTTCAAACAAATCAGGGAGGAGTAAAATCCTGTGTGGAGGGATACATTTATGTCAAGAAGAGAGATCTTGCACAAAGAAAAGTGAGATGGCAGTGTGAAAGACAACAATCAATGTCTTGTAGTGGGGCAATTCTCTCTATCGCATATAGCTCTCCGAATCTGAACGCCTGCAGCGCACTAGTTATTTTGGCCCAGGTTCTTGGCACAGGTACTTCCGGTAACATTCGCACATTTTCAAAAGTCTATAGGCTTTCTACGGTAAACTTCGTCAGCGACTTGAAGTGTCATATTTTTTCATCGATTTTTGCTAATAAAACCATCATTTTATATATTTTTCTTTCATATCTGCATTTATTTGTTATATGGGTTTCTATTGCAAAGCGGCCTAATGCTGGGCTTCCGACGCAAAACGAAGAAATTACGCTAAATACACATGGATTGAAATGGATTTAAAATCAAGTGAAATCAAGATGGATCCCGGAAGTAAGCGTGTGTTGTAAAAATGGCTGTGACAACAGACTAGTAGACCCTGCACACATTCGCATGACATCAGTGCGATAGTGGGTCTGCTATATAGCGCGAGCGCTGCGGGTGCCCTGTGTCTTAGTCTGTAGGACTTGACACTTAGTGGCTATGCTATCCTCCCGTGCGCGACCTTTACCCTCCCGCGCGGAAGCTGTGGGGATCGAGTGATGCACCAGCCAGGGACCACATTCTGGATCTCGACGTGACATAGGATGGACTACAAACCCATACCTTTAGAAGCGAATCTGGAGAAACAAGGTAGGACCTTATTTCTATCTATAATATTACTTACCGGTGATTATCTCTACGTAGATGTGGGGCAATACTTGCCCATTATATATTCGTAAGCTCTAAGAGCGATTTCCTGAGGCGGTTTCGCTTCCCGTGCCAAAGCCAAAGTGCATGATATCGGGTGATATCGGCTACATATGCGATAGGTAGAATTACCATCTCAAAATATCAAACTGGACTACTGGCAAGAAGTAGGAAGGTCTGCCAGGGATGTACAACTAGGAAAGATCACAATGTCGCTTCAAACAGCAAGAAACAATTCTCAGATGCCTTATCTGCACCATTGCCTTTGGAATGGGGTTAATATCGCAGACATGACTGAAGGAATAGGAAAGTGTGCTAAGGATGTACAACTAGGAAAGATCACAATGTTTGTAGCAAGGCAATCCATTTATTCCAAAAGGACAATAACAGAGCTGTATGGCCAAGAGGAAATACTTGGTAGCTTCAAACAGCAAGAAACAATTCTGAGATGTCTTATCTGCACCATTGCCTTTGGAATGAGAATAAACATCACAGCTCTAATCCATTGAACTATTGGCGGGAGGTAGGAAGGTGTGCTTGGGATGTACAACTAGGAAAGATCACAATGTTTGTAACAAGCAATCCATTTATTCCAAAAGCACAATAACAGAGCTGTATGGCAGTGTTGTAAAAAAGAAAAGAAAAAAGACTAAGAGGAAATATTTTCTCGCTTCAAAAAACAAGAAGCAATTCCAAGATACCTTAGCTGCACCATTGCCTTTCGAATGAGAATCAACATCACAGCTCTAATCCATTGAACTACTGACAAGAAGTAGGAAGGTGTGCTGGGGATGTACAACTAGGAAAGATCACAATGCTGGTAACAAGGCAATCAATGTATTCCAACCGGTTGATAAAGTGTTGTCAAAAAAAAAAAAAAAGAAAAAACAAGAAACAATAATGAGATGTCTTATCTGCACCATTGCCTTTGGAATGAGAATAAACATCACAGTTTTAATCCATTGAACTATTGGCAAGAAGTAGGAAGGTGTGCTAGGAATGGACAACAAGGAAAGATCACAATGTTTGAAACAAGGCAATACATTTATTCCAAAAGGACAATAAAGTGTTGTCCAAAAAGAGAAAGAAAAAAGACCCAGAGGAAATATTTTCTCGCTTCAAAAAACAAGAAGTAATTCCAAGATACCTTAGCTGCACCATTGCCTTTGGAATGGGTGTGGACATCACAGACATGTCCCATTGAACTATTGGCGGGAGATACATGTAGGAAAGTGTGCTTGGGATGGCTAACTAGAAAATATCACAATGTTTGAAACAAGGCAATCCATTATGGAGCCGTATTGCAGTGTTGTGAAAAAAGACCAAAAGGAGATACTCCCTCGTTTCACAGAGCAAGAAACAATTATGAGACGTCAAAACACGGATATGGTCAGGAGGTGATGCAACTCGCAGCTGAAATGCTTCATGTTTCTAAAAGAACTAAACTGCAAAATGTTGCGGAGAGTGTTACAAGGAAAGTTTGGAGTGCTGCATCAGCTACGGACAAGATCCCATTGGGACCGGCTCACAATGAGGCATTGTGGAAACACTTTCACAAGGTTCGAATGGAGGAGGACATGGCTGCTGTGTGGACAGATTTTGCCAAAGAATGTTTTGATGCAAGACCAATCGTTATTGGTATTTTGTCACAGCATGTAATGAGAAATTTGCTTTTTACCTTGTTGCAAGAACAAAAGAACACAAAAGAGGGACAAGGTGTACCAGAACATGATGAACAAATAATAAAGTATGCCAGTGGATATGTTGTGATGAAACTTATGCAGCGTTACAGAAACCAAGAGTCTGAAGTGGCCAAGGAATTTGTACACTTCTTGTCAACGTGGAAACAGGACGAGATAAATGCAACCTCTTTTCAGAACTACACATGTGCATGCATTAATATTCAAGAAAAGGGGAGGACTTTTCCATGTGAAAGATGATATTTTTCTTTTGTTTAGGCGATTGGAAAAAACGACCTAGCATTATCTCAGAATTAATAAAGTAGGCACTTTTAAACATACCAATATCAAGGCAGTTCTCTCAAGTCAACTCACTCAAGATCATCATGTACGTTCATTATGGAAGAATGTTATCGAGGGTCAGTCAGCAAAGGTTGAGTGGGAACCACTCTTCATGTCTATAATAAATCATTGGACAAAAATACGAATACACGCATTCACTAAAATCTTCATGGAGTTCCAAAAGAAAACAAGGGAAACGCCGCCTGGCAGTCTCGCCTGCATTGCGCGATTTGTAAATTATAGCAATATGCTTTTGACATGGTTAAAGTTTCATGAATATCGGGCAAGGAATTTTGAAATAAGAGCCATAGATCTAGGGCTAGGCCATTTACTAGCCATACTCACTCACAACTGTCACATCAGCAAAATGGCAGAGGAGAATCATTTCAAAGTGCCTCCTCCTCCTAATGAAATCACTGTTCTGGATAGAATTCTGTATCCTCTGAAAATCATTGGAATTTTAATTACAAATGAAAAAGACAAAGCTGACTACATAATTTTGAAACCACAATTTTACGGTCTTTATTTTGAAAAAACAAGATTTTATGAATAGTAGTTTGTTTTTTATTTCAATGATTATTCATTTTGGATGATAAAATATTTAATTAAACGATTGCATCTGCCAGCTGACTGTATTACGGTAATTAACGCATAGAGGTCACTGCCCTGGATATTTCAGAATATTTTGAGGTAAGTTTACTAGTCTAGATCTAGGTACAGATTGATCACTTGCAGTATGACTAGGCCTAACTGAGTGCAAGCTTATCTGATGATAACCTGGCATGAAAGTAACTGTAATAAGTGCATTTTCTGAGTGGGTCTGGTATTTGCATCCATTCAGCATGTGTATATGAATCGAGAACACAGTATGTAAGTCTACACTGATCATTGGCTGTGCGTCTAAATTTTTTTTGTCTTTTTTGTCTTTACAGTCTACAAGCCAGCTTCAGCAGTAACTCCAGAAAGGGTGCTGGAGCAGAAAGTGGAGAGAATGACAAAAATTCTGCAAGATGTTCAACACCACAAGGACTTTGCTTCAAAACATGGATATGGTCAGGAGGTGATGCAACTCGCAGCTGAAATGCTTCATGTTTCTAAAAGAACTAAACTGAAAAATGCTGCGGAGAGTGTTACAAGGAAAGTTTGGAGTCCTGCATCAGCTGCGGACAAGATCCCATTAGGACTGGCTCACAATGAGGCATTGTGGAAACACTTTCACAAGGTTCGAATGGAGGAGGATATGGCTGCTGTGTGGACAGATTTTGCCAAAGACCAATCGTTGTTGGTATTTTGTCACAGCATGTAATGAGATTTTTGCTTTTAACCTTGTTGCAGGAACAAAAGAACACAGAAGAGGCACAAGGTGTACCAGAAGTACAACTATCTAAACATGATGAACAAATAGTAAAATATGCCAGTGGATATGTTGCACCCACACTTAACATATTCAAAATATCTGTAAAAACATACCTGTTCAATATGAAGCAGAGTAGTTCAAATAGTTTTGTTATTCCCTGTACATGTATTGTGTAGTTAAGATTATAATTATTTTGTAGATGGTATTTTATATTGTATTTTACTTTGTTAAGCGCATAGAGACCCTTGTATAATGCGCTATATATATGAATTATTATTATTATTATATGTTGTGATGAAACTTATGCAGCGTTACAGAAACCAAGAGTCTGAAGTGGCCAAGGAATATGTACACTTATTGTCAACGTGGAAACAGGACGAGATAAATGCAACCTCTTTTCAGAACTACACATGTGCATGCATTAATATTCAAGACAGGGGAGGACTTTTCCATGTGAAAGATGATATTTTTCTTTTGTTTAGGCGATTGGAAAAAACGACCTAGCATTATCTCAGAATTAATAAAGTAGGCAGTTTTAAATGTGTCAATATCAAGGCAGTTCTCTCAAGTCAACTCACTCAAGATCATCATGTACGTTCATTATGGAAGAATGTTATCGAGGGTCAGTCAGCAAAGGTTGAGTGGGAACCACTCTTCATGTCTATAATAAATTATTGGACAAAAATACGAATACGTGCATTCACTAAAATCTTCATGGAGTTCCAAAATAAAAAAACATCAGTTTTCAAGCGAGGCGAGAAAGGTCTCTGAAGTGAGCTGAACCGCCAAACTAATAGTAATACATGAAGCATTTGTAATGAACTGCATGGTGATAAGAATAAATGAATCTCCAACTAAACTTTTGTAAAGATGAAAATTCAGTTTTAAAAATTGTAAATCGGATACATTTATCTGGTCACATTTTTTGTATTAAATTTTTCAATACATGTAACCTAAGTAGTTTTAAGATGGCGAAGCTTTATAAAGACGCATCGATGATACATGCTTACAGTTTCACTAGAGTACGCCACAAGCATCATGCATGCCAATTTTCGTCGCGATTATGCGTTCTACGGCTGAGATCTAAAGGGGGGGGGGGTGGAATCCACCACCTCTCAGATATAACATAGCAAAAAAAGGTCGGCCTGATTAGGGTTAATTGACAAGGATTGACATGATATTTGGATATGTTTGTTGTAACATTTGATAATGTCCAGGTTATTGGGTCTAGTTCTGTTGGGATAAACTTGACGATATTTTGGTGTAAAAGTATTCTTATTTCTGACAATTATTGTTGAGTCGTTATCATGTAACTTGCGTTCTACTTGATCTTCCTCCTTACTTCTCTTCTCTCTCCTATCACTTCTCTGTCCCTCCCATCTCTCTCTCTCTCTCTCTGCCACTCCCCTCTTTCTCTGTCTCTCCCACTCTCTCTCATTTTCCTTCTATTCAGAGCAGAAGCTTTTTGCTGGATGGTTCTAATTTTTTCTGCCGAAGCCGGGACAGTTGCTTGACTGAAACAAAAGAAAGGCAAAGGCAACTGTTGAGGAAAAAAAAAATTTGTTTAACAGAGAGTAGTTGTGAAATAGTTTCATTTAACTTTTTGGAAGACTTGCAAATGAAACAGGAAATTTGCAAAAGAGTATCTGTTGCTGAGAGAGAGTGCGAGTTATGTTATTTTAACCTTGTATTCTCTTGCAGATCAGTGATATAAATAATTAGCTGTATTCTTTTTCAGGTTTTTGCATTATTACTACTCTGAATTTGATTTCCTTCCAGGAATCGCCAGATTTTTATGGTAGATTTTTTTCTTGCAGGTGTTGCGTTTTTTATGTTCGCTTGTGGTCAAGTCGACCAGTACATATATCACAGTGATTGGTGCTTTTCTTTGTTCCACATTCTGGTCATATACATTTATTAGGACGGTGACAAAGGTTTTCGAGTCTCCAACTCGTTAGTTTCCTTAGTTTTTCGTTACAAATTTTTCATGGAGAAACTCCCTATCAACTATTGTTCCCTCGAACAGCTACTGACTCTTCCTGGTATCGGGCCGGTGACTGCGGAGAAGATAATCTAGCACAGGGAAACGGTTGGCGTAATTTCCCGAGAAGATTTTTTCAAGTTGCCCTACATCCAAAATTTTGTCAACCTAGAACCCTTGATTGATTTCTCGATTCCTCCGCCAGTGCCGCAAGACTCCACGTCGGTGAGGCCCAGGGAACTAGGGCGGACTCCAGAGACTTTATTGTGAAGCACTCAGAGTTGTATGCTGGGGTAGCCGGAGAAATGTACTCCTACTCAAGAGGAGCGCAGGGGCCATCTCCATCGGCTGCCAGATTTCCGGATATGACTTCCCGTGATCCCCTGTTGCTGAACATGCTGCAGAAGATTCTCTCGGGGGTTGATGACCTGAAGCCGCAATGTTCCATGACAATGCAGCAGGATGGGCAGATTTCCCTGTCAATCCACAGTTCTCCCGAGTACGGCGGAGCTGGCGGTTATGATGGTGATTCGATCATCCGGAAAGCCAACCAGGGGGGCCGCACGATAGATCCTAATTGGAAGGTTCGGTTTAATGGGAAAGGGAGTTGGCCAGCCTTTTTCACTAAGTTCGAGCTCCTGGCCAATGAAAGCCATTGGGACTTTGCTTTGAGGAAGCAGAACCTGTGCCTTTGTCTGGATGGGGATGCCAGTGAAATGTACACCTTTTACACCAAGCGGGATCCCTACATAGGATATGAAGATTTGGTTCATAAGCTAGAAAAGAAGTACCAGAAGACGGAGCCATCTCACACATTGGCGCTTTCCTTATTTGCGCGGGAATTCCCTTCAATTGCATTTTCTTTTCCGTATTTCTGCGCAATTGCATTTTTTGGTGTTATTTTTTAGTTTTTTAAAAGTACATTTCAAAGTACCATTTAATTTTTGTACGTGTGGAAAAAAAACACGTGTGTCTATTGTTTTGTTACGAGTCTCTCGCATATTCTCGGCAATTACGTATACTACGAGATTCATTCGTTTTTTGGCCCGTAATTTCAGGCTAGTTTTTGGAATACGAGATTTTGTTATTTTTGGCCCGTAACTTTAGTCATAACTTTCGGTCGTCCAAATAGACACCATTTTGTAATTTTTTTTCTACTCCCCGGTGGTAATAGTATTTTTAGCTTTAAGATAGGAATTAGTGAATCTTTTTAAATTTCTGCATAAGCTGTTAATTTCCATGAGCGCTCTGATTGGGAGATTTTAGGAAATTGTAGGAAATTATCTTGCCCAGTCCCACCAATTAATTATTAATAAGGGTGGAATTGTTAATTCTATAGAATTTGTGGCAGCAGATTCGTGACCTTAGACTCCATAGTGGAAGGAAGTATCTCCAACTTCTCGGATCAGGCCAGGCCACGTTCGACACTCCACGCTGCCACAAGACAATTCCTTAAGTGATAATTAAAAAGCTTTGTAAAAACTCTTCTANACCATTTATTATATTCATATACATGTTATAAAATGTTACTTTTTCCTGAAAAGTATAATTTCCTTGAATCTGTTACTAAAGAATATCTTTATGATAGAAATTTAGATCCCCTATTTGCATGCTTATATTAATACAAACTTGGTATATTTCTTTAGAAATGATGAATTTGGCACCATAAATATAAAGAAAATCCTGGTTAGAAGTGCATCCATGATGTCATAAAATTGGCAACACATCTGAAAATTTTCACTAACTTCCTAATTTTTTCAAATCTATACAAATCCATAACGTTTGCATTTTACTTGTCCGATTTTGTTTTGCTCACCATTTTTTTCTGCTTCTGTTAAAAATTATCATTTTTTTTGGTAGACTCTTCTTTTAAGGGACTAACTCGTTCTCTAAAAATAACAGTCTAAGGTATTGTGTCACATTTAATGCATAAAATGCAAACAAGTACACTAAGCAGTAAATGGGGCAATACTACAGAAGACTAAGGATGAGATGTCAAGTGGCAGTATTAATGAAATTTTAATGGGACAGTACACCACTTTAAGATGTCTGATATGTACAATTGCTTTTGGCATAGGGATCAACATGGCAGACATACAACAAGTTGTACATTTCTGACCAATTGAACTATTGGCACACGGTGGCTGTGCTAAGGATGGACAAACTAGAAAGACCACAATATTTATAACAAGGCAATTTCATCACAGAACAAACTGGGCAATGGAGGAGCCATTTGGCAGTCAAAGACAAATGGACCAATTTCCTTCCTTGTTTCCATAACATCTTTACTCGCAATTCCAAGCAAATTCTTGTCAGTATGCCTTCATCATCTTCCGCTCTTGTGGTGAAATCCTATGGAAGACTCGGGAAGAGATATCAAGAGGCAGTATAATAGGTGTAATGCAATTTAAACAGCTGATATGTACAATTGCTTTTGGTATAGGTATTGACTAGGCATAATAGTTCTAATTTGTTTATGAATTGAGGATATGCCCGGGGTGTAGAGGCAAGTGACCTTAAGGGAATTTATTCAAATTAGGATAGCTATGCAAAGTAAGATGCCTCCCAATATGGTAATGTTTTCCAGTTAATCCTTCCAGAGAGGGGGGCTGAGGGATAATTAATTATGTTGTGATTCTAATTAGGAAAATTGCAGAACCTAATTTGGTGATTTGAGAGAAACCGATTTTAGGGTGGTGTGGAAATCCATGAGCCGATAAGTAGCCATGATTTTGTGTGTGGGTGAGAAGCCTATTTTCCTGTGGGAGAGTCTGGAGCTACACTGTACTCTATGGTGTTGAGTGAAGTTAGATGGGGAGAATTGTATTGGCAGTTACTGCTTGGAGCAATGGCTGCGGGAGTTAGGCGTTTTCAGGCCTTGAGTATTTCAAAGTGTCTACTAGTGGTGTGGGCAAGACTAGAGGATGGAAACAAGTTCTTTCAGAGGCAGGCAAGCACGGTCCAATTTCACGCAATTCCAAGCAGTTTCTTGTCAGTGTGCCTTCATCATGTTCTGCTCTTGTGGTGAAATTCCATGGAAAACTCGGGAAGAGATATCAAGAGGCAGTATTACAGGTGTAATGCAATTTAAATGCAAAAGTACTGCTGATATGTACAATTGCTTTTGGCATAGGGATTAGCATGGCAGATATACAACAAAATGTGCCTTGCTATTCATTTCTGACCCATTGAACTATTAGCAGGAGGTTGTAAGATGTGCTCGCGATGGACATCTTGGAAAGGCCACGGACATCTTGTAACAAGTCTACAAAGAAATGCGAAGAGAAACATATTAAGACTACAAAGCTGTCAGAGCAAATATGCTCGATTGGTTTTAACACTGGTTTTAAACGCTGATTTTTATACCCCTACAGCCCAGTTACTGAATACTTTAAAATGGCAATCAGTTGAAAATAGAAACAATCTTTATTATTTGCGTTTTAGTCTTCAAATTATTACATGGATTATCCCTACCGCATATTGCAACACGCCGTCTTTTTCTGCCCAAACTGAGAGGAAAAAAAAACGCTCTTTGATGAGTTTTTGTGTAATGAATAAAATCTGAAGAAAAAAATGAAAATAAGGTAAATGTTTCAGATTTTTTGCAGGAAAATCTCCCGTTTGGGGTCCCTTTTTATGACAGATGTAAACGAGAACCACTGCAACATCCCTCCGAAACCAATGTGCTATGTACTTTTACTTTACAACCACTTAAAATTATAATATTCCGATATTCAAGATGGACGGCCAAGTTCTTCAAACAAATCGGGGAGGAGTAAAAATCTGTGTAGAGGGATACATTTACTGGTATGTCAAGAAGAGAGATCTTGCGCACAAAAAAAGTGAGATGGCAGTGTGAAAGAAAACAATCAATGTCTTGTAGTGGGGCAATTCTCCCTATCGCATATAGCTCTCCAAATCTGAACGCCTCCAGCGCACTAGTTATTTTGGCCCAGGTTCTTGGCACAGGTACTTCCGGTAATGTAGCGGGGCAGTTTCTACGGCACTGAAGTATTTTTATGTATTGTACTTGATTGAATTGTTGTTAATTAATTGGGTCAGCTTAACAATTAGACATTTATGTTTGGGTAGATCATTAGTATTATATTTGATGAACTGGGCCAAGAATGTCGCACGATTGTAATACAGCAAAACATGTCTTTTATGTTGGGGAAGTTACGATTAATGAATGTTATTGCATGTATTTGATTCATGAACAATTGCTAGAGTTAAACGGGTGTTGATTGCGTGCCGGGTGTGTCAAGTATTGAACAGGCACATGGTTCACATTCTAAGGGTATTCTTGGGCGTGGGCTGGCTCTTGTTAGGTTGTGGAATAATTAATGAGCCGCGATTTAAATTCCTGCGTGGCGACCTTCGGTAACATAGTTCATGAATGAGAGGGGGGTTGTGAGTATGCCGAGGGGCGGAGCGAGAGTATATGAATAGGAGGTGCGTGGTGAGAGATAACTGTGTTGTGTACGCAGATGAGTTGTGGGCGGTACTTAGAGTTGGAGGATGTGTGCTAGGACGGATCGAGAGCTGTGGTTAATGTGTGTGTGTGTGTGTGTGTGTGTGTGTGTGTGTGTGTGTGTGTGTGTGTGTGCGCGCGCGCGCGTGTGTGTGTACAGGGCCCTGGTGTGTGGTTGTTGTGTGGGTGCGAATGGATGCGGGTAGTAATATGGGGTGTGTACGAATCGAGAGTTGTTATGAACGACTGAGGGTGTTTTTGTGTGTGTGCGAGATGGAGGCGTGGTCGGTAAAAAGTGTTATCAGGATCGTTACGCAGGAAGGCAATTAATCCCTGATTAGAACATGTAACTAATTAGGGGCGGAGTGATTTGTTTTTGGAAGGGATGCTAAGAGTCTGGAAAGGGATAAAATGGGAATGTAACGAGCGTTCGGGGCTCTTTTTCGGGTCCGGTTTCGTTGAGCATCTCCTTTTTCCGTTCCAGTTTTGTTGGGCCAGCCCAGCCCGGGGATATTACGCCTTAATTTCGATGTACTTAGTTTGTGATAATTTACCTTCGTCGATTTTGCGGACTTTGGCAATAAAGACAATTGATATGATTTCACCATAAACTGAATTTTGTTTCGAGTCGTTCGTCTGGCGTGTTGGTGATTATTTCTTGGACGGAGGGCCCCCGACCGTCGAGTGGCAGGATTCTCGCTTCGTATGCGGGAGGTCCCGGGTTCGACTCCCGGACAGCCGCTGGCCAGCGGGGCTCCCCGTTACAGTAACATTCGCGCATTTTCAAAAGTCTATAGGCTTTCTACGGTAAACTTCGTCAGCGACTTGTAGTGTCATATTTTTTCATAGATTAGTGTCATAGATTTTTGCTAATAAAAGCATCATTTTATATATTTTTCTTTCATATCTGCATTTATTTGTTATATGGGTTTCTATTGCAAAGCGGCCCAATGCTGGGCTTCCAACGCAAAACGAAGAAATTACGCTAAATACACATGGATTGAAATTTCGTAGATAGTAAAATCAAGTGAAATCAAGATGGATCCCGGAAGTAAGCGCGTGTTGTAAAAACGGCTGTGACAACAGACTAGTAGACCCTGCATGCATTCGCATGACATCAGTGCGATAGTGGGTCTGCTATATAGCGCGAGCGCTGCGGGTGCCCTGTGTCTTAGTCTGTAGGACTTGACATTCAGTGGCTATGCTATCCTCCAGTGAGCGACCTTTACCCTCCCGCGCGGCAGCTGTGGGGATCGAGTGTTGCGCCAGCCAGGGACCTCATTCTGGATCTAGACGTGACATTGGACGGACTACAACCCCATACCATTTGAAGCTGGATCTGGAGTCAGAAGAAACAAGATAGGACCTTTTTTCTATATATACTATTACTTACCGGTGATTATCTCTACGTAGATGTGGGGCAATATTTGCCCATTATATATTTGTAAGCTCTAAGAGCGATTTCCTGAGGCGGTTTCGCTTCACGTGCCAAAGCCAAAGTGCATGATATCGACTACATATGCGATAGGGAGAATTACCATCTCAAAATATCAAACTGGACTACTGGCAAGAAGTAGGAAGGTCTGCCAGGGATGTACAACTAGGAAAGATCACAATGTCACTTCAAACAGCAAGAAACAATTCTCAGATGCCTTATCTGCACCATTGCCTTTGGAATGGGGTTAATATCGCAGCCATGACTGAAGGAATAGGAAAGTGTGCTAAGGATGTACAACTAGGAAAGATCACAATGTTTGTAGCAAGGCAATCCATTTATTCCAAAAGGACAATAACAGAGCTGTATGGCCAAGAGGAAATACTTGGTAGCTTCAAACAGCAAGAAACAA
>BQKZ01005060.1:20510-42392 GCA_036244855.1 Temnopleurus reevesii | reverse complement strand
TTTAGAATGAGAAAATATATTTCTTTCAAATTCTATCCAGCTTGTCTTTAGAGAGAAAATAAGGGAAATTTAGCATGAACATAATCATTTAATTAAACAAATCAAATAACCACCAAAATAATTGAAGAGAGTTGATCAGTTGTCTCCCAATGTGCAATCATAGTACATAGGTAAAATGACATTTCGGCTGCTGTTAACTGCTTTCCTTCATCAGAATATAACTAGTATAGACCAAACTGCAAAAGGCGGGCGCAGTGTGGTCTTTACTTGTTATAGTCTGATGAAGGCTTGCAGTACACAGCAGACGAAATGCCATTTTACGTACATTCTACGTTTCCACATCATGAGACAACTGATCAACTCTCTTCAATTATTCTTCACCACGATAAACCTCTTTCAAACGATTACCACTAAAACGTCATACAGTTTCCCCACCCAAAAAAGAAATATCTGTATAGCCTATTCATAATAAAAGAGCAGTAAAAACTTCAGGATTAGTTACCTAATCATGACATCATTCTCCATAACCTCACTAAGTCTGAGTAGTTGATCATCAGGGATAGATCGTCCAGTCAGGGCCATGGTGTTGGTGTAGATAAGGAACCCTGACACAGCGCCTAATTGAGGAAAGGGGGAAGAGAACAAATGTAAATTTAGTTTTGCATTTGCCTCTGCAATGTTATAACTGACATCCCTGACTTTCTGACTGAAAGATAAAGATACTGCTAAAGCAAAGGTAAGAAAAATGTTTTCCAAGGAATTGTGCAGAACTATAAAAAAAAATTATATTCTAGGAAAGCATTACAATTCAGAATGAATAAAATAATGTTCCTCACTTCAAATTCATAATGGTTAAGAAACGTGCTGCAATAATCAATGGTACATCAAAGGGACTGCGGGACCAGAGGAGAAAGGGGAGGATGGCTAGGGGCCTGCAATGCCAACCCCTCCATCCTTTTTTTTTTCCAGTAAATGCATGCAAACATATGAAAATATGAAAAAGTGCCAAAAACAGTGCCTTGATTTTTAAAGACATTATCAACTCCCTGCATTTAGAACTATCAAAAACATGATATTTATTTGAATAGTAAATAATGAGACTTATAAACATAATCATTAGTATCATATATATATATTGCAAATGATAAAATTATTCAGATTTAATTGCAGCAAGGGGAAATCAATTTCGACAAGAACTCATTAACTCCATTTAAAATTACAGAGGAATTTCAAGAATCAAGAGGAATTCTATTGAAATGTATCACATCATAATTGATGAGAACTTTCAGGGATGAAAATACTACAATTTGCATATAAATTGACTACAAAAACTTATATCAATCTTACCAAGCAGTGTTCCTACTCCAAGAGCTCCCATAGAATCATACATAGGGTTGCCTGTCAGTGAGGTAAGACCCATACAGCTACCAGCAATGAGTACTCCAATCACGGCTGCTGTGTCTTCCATAAACACTACATTGACACTTGGGTCTCTAGCCCTCCACACTGGTAAGAGAAGAAAAGAAATGAGAGAAATATGTTAGTAGATATTGCGTCAGAATTGTCTCTCTAAAATTGCCCTTTTAATTATTCCTCGTAAAGTGAAACTCAGTACAACAAGGTGCTTGGGAACCATCAAAAATACCTTGTTAGAGCAATAATCTTGACATTTTGTCCGTGTTTTCACAAAATGACAGGAGCCAAAGGGTATTTGGCTTGCATGAAGACAAAGAAATCCTGACATAGCGCCAATTCGATGGGCATCCTATCAAACAACATGTTAATTCTGTAGAAGGACACATTTCAAAGGATTTGCAAATCGTTTTGTGTAACAAAATCCTTTGGCTCCCGTCACATCATGAAAACACGGAAGATTTTACCTCCTTTTTGTCATACCAGAACTCTTTAGATAGAGTTTTCACTGTATCTTGTCGTTGCTTGAATCATTAATTTTCTGTCATTTCAATGTGCCTCCATGTTTCAATTATGATGTGATTAAAATGGATGCATCATCATGTTTCTTCATATTGAAGTTGTGCGTGAAACATGCGCAGGATACTCGTTAATCAATTAATTTTTTACAGCATCAACCCCGTCTGGAATGATCATTATCGCATTTACAAGCCAAATATTCTTAGAAATATAATATTTTCATTGTTTTATCCCATTTCAATGTTCTATCCCATTATCAGAATAAATCAAGTTCATAGTATAAAGATAAAAAAGAAAGATTCATTCAAGACACTCACCGTAATCCCAAAATGGCATCTTTCTAGCAAGGCAGCCTTTCTTGATAGCATTGATTGCAATGGCCAGAGTTGCTGGAAAAAAAAATTAAAAAAACATAAAATAATAAATCATTCAGATATTTCATTGAGCAATTACTTATTGGAATGTGAAAAAGGTCGACATGTATTGTTTTTAAAGATATTACATTGCTAGCAATCATCAAAAGACGTGTCATGCAAATGTCGCATGATTCATGATGACATTCTCAGTTTAGGAAATAATAAATTGAAGAATCTTCTTCAAATCTAAATCTGAAAAGGTTGTAGATCTCAAGCATCATTAGAATTCAGATAAATTGGTGCTTAGCAACAGTGGAAATCTATTCCATTACCACAAATCCTTGTATATTACATTCCTCCTTGTTTATCTCAATGCAGAGGCAAGAAAATTCCTCTCCTTTGTTTTCTTGTAGATTTCATCATTCCAATGATGTAAATTTGGAATTAGTTTACAGCTGCCCTACAAACTTTCACGTAGATTTCATGCAGGTATTTCCTGTGTAATATACACAGCTGTCAATCAAAGTGAACTTAAAGAAAGCATGACCTACATTATTTCTCTCTTCTCTTTTCTCTGCACCCCATCTTACTCTTATTATTCTCATAATATATTCTCTCTTCTTTTCTTCAGCCACTTCTTTAGGCAAAAAAAAAATTCTAACTCTTTATATGCCCTCCACTAACCCTCTAAAATGGCTTGACCTGAACCTTTTTTTTTTTGATTTTCACTAAAATTGAAAATCACAGAAAAATTGTAAATAAAGATGTGAAATATGACCTGGGTAGACATTTTTAGATGCTCTTTGGATATTCATCCCCTTCTATGTCATATTTTTCTCATGAATTGTGTTATTGTGTTAAAAAAAAAATGTAAATAAAAAAAAAACATATTTTGATCGACCAACACTTTTATTAAAAAATGGCATTGGGGGACATCCAAAAATTTACTTCAGAAAATGGATATAATTAGATTTTGACTAAAATCCCATGAACAGCAGTTTTAGACATGAGATCTAACCAAAAGGATAGGAGACCAGATTCTTCTAAAATATGCCACGCCTGAACTTATAGGTGACAGGATAGGGAGCCACATAACATAAAGGTTTGCAATTAATCGCTAATTTGATAGCCTAAGGCAAATCATGTATTAAAGTTTGCACTAGACTGCAAAATCAAATTAGCGACTAATCGCAAACCTTTACGTTAAGGGGCCCAGATGAGTGACTCTATCAGCTCATAATGAAGTAATCCCATGATCCAATGGTAAATTTTCTCTCTTTGGGGGAGGGGGCTACGTACCTCCTTCAGTGAGCAGAGCCCCTCCGAGGATACAGTAAGACCAGATGAGTGATTCTATGGGCTCAGGATGAAGTAATCCCATGATACCATGGTAGAATGAGAGACCAGCTCCCACACAGAAGATACAAACTCAACTAATGAGGGCAAATTTTTGCTTCAGGGGGGAGGGGGATAGGGGGCTACGTACCTCCTTCAGTGAGCAGAGCCCCTCCTAAGATACAGTAAGACCAGATGAGTGATTCTATTGGCTCAGGATGAAGTAATCCCATGATACCATGGTAGAATGAGAGACCAGCTCCCACACAGAAGATTCCAACCCCACTGATTAGGGAGGAAATGTGACGCATATTGCTGAACCCGTATCTGGGGAAGGGATGGATAGAAAAGAAATAAATATATATCTTCAACTAGAAAAATAACTTATTCAAATAAATAAGTTATGATGAGAGGGAGATGGTGGTAATGAGGGCTATGACCCCAAGTTAAATTCCACACAATGCTTTTTTAAATGCATATACATTCTTTCTTTGGTGTAAATGTCCCATTGCTTCATTGTGTGATCTATTCTTTGTCCAGTCGTCTTTAGATTGATCATTCGGAATCGGACCATTCATATTCAAATTTCAATATTTTAAAGACAAAGAACCTTTTTACATCATTGATTGTTTAGGGGAGTTGGTTTAATGCACATTATCCACTAGCAAATTATCATTTTTGTCACATGTACCCTGTAATATGCTGTTATAATGAGTTAACAGGGTGGTGTTTCATATAGCTGCTCGTAGAGGTACATATGACTCAACAAACTACTGATAAATCTTTGTCAGGTACGATTCAGCAACAAGGGTTATCATTGGGTGCAGGAAACGGTCACTAGTCATTTGTAGAGTCATGCATAAATCTACAAACATCTTTATAAAACACAAACCTTGATTCCCTATATCGTTGTTAATTAGCTGGAATAAAGAACCATCTCTTAATAAAAGTGAATGTGTAACCCTTTATCAAGCCACACTCTGTATGAGGGATAAAAATATGATGAATTATGTAAAAATTGGTGGACTTAGTGGAATAAAAAATCAAATTGCGACTTACGGATGATGTCTAGATGGTTTCTTGATGGATTGGTGGATCCCAAGGGCAAGAATGCATTGATTACACACATCAGCTAACGAATGAATCGCTTCAGAGAACATACTTGATGAACCGGAGTAGAGCCACGCCATGAACTTGAATACAAAGTTACCTGTGTTACTGCAATTAGAAATCAGAATAAATTAATCATAAATTAGAAAGAAAAAAACATTTAATCTACGCTCTTATACGTCTCTAACTAATAGGAAGTTATAAAATGTCACGATAATAATTCCAGGAATGCATTGATTACACACATCAGCTAAGGAGTGAATTGCTTCAAAAAACATACTCGATGAGCCGGAATAGAGCCATTCCATGAACTTGAATACGAAGTTACCTGTGTTACTAGAAATACGAACAAATAATAGAATTACAAATAATCATTACCATTGAATATAATGAAACATCAAGCAATCATATAGAACACTACTGTGAAATAGAGATAGTATCAAGAATGCATTGATTACACACATCAGCTAAGGAGTGAATTGCTTCAGAGAACATACTCGATGAGCCAGAATAGAGCCACCCCATGAACTTAAATACAAAGTTACCTGTGTTACTGCAACCAGAAATGGAAAAAGAACATCTACATACAGTATGCTCTTTTACATCACAATCTAGTAGAAAATAAAAAATTAAGATGCTGATACCAAGAATGCATTGATTACACACATCAGCTAAGGAGTGAATCGCTTCAGAGAACATACTCGAAGAGCCAGAGTAGAGCCATGCTATGAACTTGAATACAAGGTTTCCAGTGTTACTAGATATAGAATTATAAAAACAAATGTTTTAATCGATGCTGTTTTACATCACGACCTACTAATAACTAATAGGAAGTTATAAAATCTCACAATAATAATTCCAGGAATGCATTGATTACAAACATCAGCTAAGGAGTAAATTGCTTCAGAGAACATGCTTGATGAGCCGGAATAGAGCCATGACACGAACTTGAATACAAAGTTACCTGTGTTACTAGAAATACGAACAAATAATAGAAATACAAATAATCATTACCATTGAATTAAATGAAATATCAAGCAATCATATAGAACACTACTGTGAAATAGAGATGATATTATCAAGAATGCATTGATTACACACATCAGCAAGAGAGTGAATCGCTTCAAAGAACATACTCGATGAGCCAGAGTACAGCCAAGACATGAACTTGAATACAAAGTTACATGTGTTACTGGAACATGATAGGAAAATAATGAATATAATTCAAAATGGTGTTCCAAAGAATGCAGTGATTATAGATATCATACATATTTGCTAATAAGTGAAGATCCTACACACCTAGGAAATCTATCAATAGGAATATCACTGTGAATCATATTATCAATTCGTTTAAAATAGATGAGTAGGTAAAGTCAAACTAAAAACACAGAAATCACCTAATAGTTGTTAATCCATAACTCTGATAACAATATTAGACGAAATTGGAAGATAATGCCTCCAGATAATGTTACACATAACGATGTAGTTCCTTAATCCAATCACACCAACAGGTTCTTAAAAATACAATGTCTCCTATAGAAAGTATACTTACATGGCTATTGCAGAGAGCACAACTTGGCCAGGTCCTTCAAATATTGACTGGGTTGGCTGAAAGAGAATAAACAATTTTTACAACAATGGCTTGTAATGATGCATGTTTAAAGTAACAAAAGTGAAGTGGAAACGAGGCACACTAAGTGCTCTTATGATAAACAGAAATTTCTATGACTCCGTACCTTGATTCCCTATCTTTTATTCTATAATTAAAAAGGGAAAATCTTACCTCAACCAAACATCATAGTTTGTTAGTTGAAAGTTTCCTACATATTTACAATCATAGGGCTGCCACTGGCTTTTCAATTTGAATAAAATATATGTTGGTTTTCAATACACCAGCTTTGCCTTTACAAATGGTTTGTGCAAGTAAAACAATCTCTGTAATATCAGCAAATAAATGCCTAATGCAAGATTTAACATCCATAAACTTGTATACCTCTGTGTGGATACACTTCTTGTATATAAAATCATATCAATCAGTATAGCTCCATACATGCTTCAGAAGGATGAACAACAAATTGTTAGGTGTCCATGATATTTTTAAGGGACAATAAAAACAGATTTGCATGAACCTGCAAACCCTCTTTTGGTGCATTTTCTCATGTTTTGCCATTGAAAATAACAATCGTAGAGTGGCAAGGTAATTGGTAAGAGCATCATATTTCTTAAAAGAAAGAAATAAATACTAAAACTCACCTCCTTTTGCCCAAAGAATGAATCATATTCTCTCATTGCCCTCTTCAGTAAGAACAAATCTGAAAAAAAGAAAAAAATCAATCTGATTGAGTAAGCTGTCTCAAAAGATATATCTATAAATCGCACCCTATGATCCCAACAATATGGTTGGGATCAGATCCCTTTTAGAATGACTAGGCTATATAGGTTTCAACAATACAATTTAGGTGCTGGTGTCCTATAAACTTTTCTCGTTAAATGTTTGGAACTAGTGGTGAGATTCAAGAAATTAGAGAACATATGATACACTGCTCAAAATAACTTAAGACTCACTCTTGAATACATATTTGAAAATTTAATCAAGTTTTTATACATCTGAAAATGACCAAATGCAACCAGTCTGATCATCATCAAACAAACAAAATAAATTTTATGCATGAATAACTTCAGTTATTGTATGAAGTCTCTCGCTCCATTATATATAGTGAAAAGTGTGACCAGTCTGAAGTGATACAATTAGAAAATGATCCCTAATTCATTTTTGCGTAATGTACTTACGTTCTTTATAAACAGCCTCTCTGTCTCTTCTTTTCTTCTTCTCCAGTTCAAGAGCTTCCATGCTACCCCACACTTCAATTGCCCTGTAACCAACATGAAAATTAATTTGAAAATTGCAAGATCCTTTTTCATCTGTTTTATATCTACTATGTGTGCATTCAAAGCATGACTATTAATTCATTATCTTTTGGGCAATTCCTGCGATTAATGGACAAGTGTCTTTGACAATGCAGGGCTTTTTATACTGCTTTGAATTGATTTTGGGGGGTAAAAATTTGTGTAAAATTTGTTCTTTTTCCTTTAATATGGCCTCATAAAAGTGTGAGAAATGATTGGTAAATTTATTGATAAACATTTTAAAAAATGCGAATTTTGCGAAAATTGAATGTCTCTTCTGAAGGCCCAGTAACAGGGATTTACATTTTGGAGTAATTTGTTTATCTGAGTGTCTGTCATGGAGCATGCATCCTAGATTGGCAACTACATAACAGTTACATTATTAAAGAGTTCAATAAACAAGAAACTTACTTGTGTATTACATCTGATCGTAAGTAAACCATCATGTTTCTCTCGCTGGATTCATCACCGTATGGACTTCTTCTTACAGTCTTCCTAAGCTGATCAAGATCACTACAAACAAAGAGTTGAGATAGGAGAGATACATTTATAAATACTGTTGAATATTTGTTGCATGTTGTTTTTCCATTTGTTGTCCTGTCATTTGTTCATTTTCATTCTTTAACATAATTTGTTGTTTTCATCAATTTGATTTGTTAAAATGGATATATACACAAGTGTTTTAATACATTGGAGCATTTAAAATTTTATTTCTATCGACAAATAAATAAACTTACTGTAAATATGGATCTACGTGGTAGTGCACATTATGTAAAGCAATGAGTGTATCTAAAATAAACTTGAAGAATCCTGAAAATGTAAATCAAATTGTGAATTTGTACATGTTTTTATTGGCATTGATGTTGTCAATGATGACAGTGCAACTTATCTATGAACTTCAAGAAAAGTCAAAAGGATAAAAGAGATACGCGCCCCATCCTTACCCCTACTGAAAAAAAGGTTACTGACCGGGAAAAACATTTCCTTAATCTATTCATAAAGGAAGTTTAATTCAGAAATTTGATCCCCATGGTGCCCGCAACATTCCTCTAAATTATATTCGCACAATATCCCCCCCTCCCTCAAGCAGGGATCCAAATTTCGGATTACAATGTAGGCTAGTTGCCAATTCTGGCTCCCATTTATGATTCCCTACAAATTAACCTTCTAGTTTAAATAAAAACCTGTAAACTTTAAACATACATCATAAAACATGTTCTTACCTTGATTTTAGTAAATAATCACTCATTGCTCTGACTGCAGTTATTGTGATGTTGTCTGTATACTTCTTGGAGTAATCCACTTTCCTTCTTCTTTCCTTGTATGAAGCTATTGCCTTGGACAGGTTAGCAAAACGTTCAGCTGTTTAAAATTAAATGATGAAATTAGTTCAAAAGTTCCTGAGGAACATTTACAACAATCATTACATTTTTCAATGAATAATCAAGTTCCTCAGAAATTGTGAATTATAATCATAACAATAATACATGGATCTTATATAGAGCGCACTGTCTATTCTAATTTGATGGCACTCAGAGCAAATTTATTAAAGTAATATTAAGGTAATGAAAGTCAAAGGACACCCTTAAATAAATAAGTCTCAAGGTTGCTCTTGAAAGAAGACAATGATGTTGAAGTTTTCAGACTCTGTGGAAGGGCATGCCACAGAGTTGGTTCTGAGTGAGCATGTGCTTGTTTCCCCCAAGATCTCCTTGAAATCAGAACTGGTACGAGATTATTGGCAGAAGATCGTAATGTTTGCGTAGGTTGGTATGCATGAATTAAATCATTGCTATACCTGGGTGATGTCCTAAGTGATGTGGAACACCAAGATAAGAATTTTGAACTATATGTTTTAATCAACACAAATCATTTATATATAAATACCGGCTGTTGTCTTGGCATCCTTAGAAGCAGAAGACTTATCATCCTTTGAGGCGGGCAATGGATCCCCTTCGACACCGGTAGAAGCCTTTATCACAGGGTCTGCATCCTTCTTCTTGCTTTTTACAGTTGTAACTACAAACGGCTGTTCATCACCCTCAGGTGTCTTTGGAACATCTTCATTATCACCATCTTTCTTTGAGCTCAAAGTTCTGGAATGGCATATCTTTTGTGACCGGACGTGGCCAATGAGTAGGTTTGTTCTTCGCGCAAGGGAACTTGAGTGACAGCTTGTTGTAAGCGATCCATTTTTGCTGAGATGATGCTTACATACTGCAATTGGAATATAAACAGAATATATGGTAATGTCATTGATATTTTGATAAGATATCAGAGTAGTCTCCGGTTAATCAGTAGCCCATTCAAAATCATGAACTGAGAACAAACAGATTATTTAATGAGCTCTAACGTGAGGGTGAGCCAATTGTTTAAAAATGATTCCATGTGAAATAAGCACTTGTAGTAGTAATACGAATCATTAACATTAACCATGAAATTACAGGTATTCCTGGGTTTAACCCTAAAGATCAGGATTCCCANAATTGGCCAAAAATATAACTATTTTGAAAATCTTAAGATATTTTTCAAATATTCATAACTTTTTTATTTGTTGTCCGTTTTCGCTCAAACTTTTTTTCATCTGTTTGTCTGATTTTTGCGCTATGAATCAGAGCAAGAAATTCTTGGTCCGGAGTCCTCCTTTAATGGATAATCCGATATTTCTTCTTTTTACTGGTCATACGCCTGTAGCTGGAATTTTTTCAGGGCTCAATAAAGATTAGTAATACCTGCAGATGTCTTGGCATCCTTTGAAGCAGAAGACTTATCATCCTTTGAAGCGGGCAATTGATCTCCTTCTACACTGGTAGAAGTCTTTATCACAGGGTCTGCATCCTTCTTCTTACTTTTCACAGTTGTTACTACAAACGGCTGTTCATCACCCGTAGTTGTCTTTGGAACTTCTTCATTATCACCATCTTTCTTTGAGCTCAAAGTTCTGGAATGGCATATCTTTTGTGACCGGACGTGGCCAATGAGTAGGTTTGTTCTTCGCGCAAGGGAACTTGAGTGACAGCTTGTTGTAAGCGATCCATTTTTGCTGAGATGATGCTTACATACTGCAATTGGAATATAAACAGAATATATGGTAATGTCATTGATATTTTGATAAGATATCAGAGTAGTCTCCGGTTAATCAGTAGCCCATTCAAAATCATGAACTGAGAACAAACAGATTATTTAATGAGCTCTAACGTGAGGGTGAGCCAATTGTTTAAAAATGATTCCATGTGAAATAAGCACTTGTAGTAGTAATACGAATCATTAACATTAACCATGAAATTACAGGTATTCCTGGGTTTAACCCTAAAGATCAGGATTCCCAGAATCTCACTATACATTTCCCAGGCAATGGTTGATTATAATATTAAACAAATCTTTAATATTGGGAATGGGAGTATAAGGTTACCTTGCAGTTAGATGTTATGATGATGATGAATTTAGATCTAAAGGCGCTTCTCATTCAATGCTAAATATCTACACATGTTTATATCTTAATTTTTAGTATTTCCAATTTTTATTTTTGTGCATGTGTGGCAGTATGGTAGGGGCATCCTCCTCTACGCCAGGTCCCTCATCTGCGTATCTGCGCCTCATAGACTTACGCGATGTAACTCGCGCGCTCTGTGAAATCAAGACTTTTTCCTGAAAATCTCCAACCGCGTGTAAAGCAGAGAAGGGACCCAAATATTTTGAACGGCAAAAATGAGAGGAGTGTATATTTCATCTAAAATGACATTGTTCCTGGTCAGATTTTGCCGAGATATTTCTCACACATAATCTTCAGGATATTTGTGATAATATCAGATTAAAATTGAATTGGATATTCATTGACTCTATGCTATTTTCAGGCTGAAAGTTTAGGCGCACAGATGTGCAACCTCATTTGTTTATTGAAAATGAAATTTCAATAATTAAATATGCTAGTTAAGTGATAAGCTATAAATTTAGGTTTAGCTAAACTGAGCAATCTATTTAATGAAATTAAGTTCCTAACACTAACAACAACTTCCAACAGGCAACAACAACCACCCGAACATGATTGAATTCCCCCTTGCCTTGCCCATTTTATTTTAGGCCCACTGCATGCAGGACTTCTCACACACAAATTGAAGCATGTGGGACAATGTGTTAACTTCACTTAAACATTTACCTGGAAAAACTTGTTTTGGGCTGTTTTCCGTGTTCAATTTACTGCCAAACAGTACATACTGTGATCGAGCTGGAACTCTCCGTAACATCATTTTGAAGACTTGCTCATGGAATACAAAAATTGGGATGAAAACTCATATCAAGTGCATTTTCGTATGCGAATCCCGTCACAATTGATTGACAGCAAAAATGTTTTTTGTTACAATTGATGAGGTCGATTGAGCGATGAGGTCGCTCGTTGTTCGTCGACCTCGCCAGCTCGAGGTCGCCATGCAGGGAGGTCGTTCAATAAAACAGAATGACTAAACTTTTGGGGTGCCAAATAGATCTATCAGAACAGAGTATTCAATAGTTCTTAGCCAATCAACTATATATCGTATTAATATGCATATGCCAACTTTATATACATAAAAAGAGGCATCCAAGAGAGTAAAAATTAAGCCTGTTAATTACTTGTAGATGAATTAAAATTTCAGAATGAAAGAAACATGAAAATGGTACAGAGAAATACAACAAAAATAAGTGGGATTATCTCAGATATTTGGAGTCTTTCGGTGTTTTCATTTGGTTAAGCACTGCAGTTGCCATCTGAGATGAAATGGCAAGGACGGTGGGGTATCGTTATTGATCCCCAAATATCTATTACAAAGGATGGGAATTTCCCCTCACCAGTATACTGACCAGGGACCTTGGAGAGACAAACTAATATTGTGTCTTAAAGTGGTTAGTATTGTTGTCAGCATTAGATGCCCATGGAAAAGGATTAAAGTAAATTTTCCTCTTAGATTGCAATATGAGTGCTGAGTATCTCATCGGGGCGCGCTCTCGGGCCCCTTCTCTATTTCTCTATCCAATTTTGACCAGCCGGGCCGGAGGCTGGAGCCTGGAGGGCCTGACCAGAGAGTATTGACAAACTATAGAATACCTCTCCATTTTGATTTTTTTTTAAAACTATATTTCTGAAATAAGGTTAACGGGATCATAACAGATGGTTAACAGAACTGTAACGAGGTAGTAAGTTTCAAAAGTCTGCAATATAAGGGGCAAAACTTCGAATCCGGAATATTATGAGATGGAATTAGACGAGAAAGAGAGGTGGTGCGAAAATTGAGCGATGACCAAGATGAGGGGTCCGAGTAAGGAGGAGGTGCGAGAGAAAATGGGATGCGAGATGGGAAGGGTGTGAGGATGTAGCGATGAGAGGAGGGGTCCGAGTACGGAGGAGGTGCAAGAGAAAATGGGATGCGATCGAGACGAGGGGAGTGGTGTGAGGATGGAGTGATGGCGGAGAGGAGTAGTCCGAGTACGGCGGAAGTGCGAGAGAAAACGGGATGGCGAGAGGGGAGTGGTGTGAGGATGGATCGATGACTGAGAGAAGGGGTCCGAGTACGGAGGAGGTGCGAGAGAAAATTGGATGCGAGAGGGGAGTGGTGGGAGGATGGAGCGATGACCAAGAGGAGGGGTCCGAGTACAGAGGAGGTACGAGAGATGCATGGGATGCGAAAGTCGAGTACGGTGTGAGGATGGAGCGATGACTGAGAGGAGGGGTCCGAGTATAGCGGAGGTGCGAGAGAACATGGAATGCGAGAGGGGAGTGGTGTGAGGATGGGGGCGATGACCAAGAGGAGGGGTCCGCGTACAAAGGATCGGAGGTGCGAGAGATAATGTGATGTGAGAGGGGAGTGATGTGAGGATGGAGGGATGACTGAGAGGATGGGTCCGAGTACGGAGGAAGGACAAGAGATAATGTGATGTGAGAGGGGAGTGGTGGGAGGATGGAGGGATGACTCGGAGGAGGGGTCGAGTACAGAGGAGGTACGAGAGATGCATGGGATGCGAAAGTCGAGTACGGTGTGAGGATGGAGCGATGACTGAGAGGAGGGGTCCGAGTATAGCGGAGGTGCGAGAGAACATGGAATGCGAGAGGGGAGTGGTGCGAGGGTGGGGCGATGACCAAGAGGAGGGGTCGAGTACAAAGGGTCGGAGGTGCGAGAGATAATGTGATGTGAGAGGGGAGTGATGTGAGGATGGAGGGATGACTGAGAGGAGGGGTCCGAGTACGGAGGAAGGACAAGAGATAATGTGATGTGAGAGGGGAGTGGTGGGAGGATGGAGGGATGACTCGGAGGAGGGGTCGAGTATGGATAAGGTGCGAGAGGAAATGGGATGCGAGACGGGATAGCTGAACGAAGAATGATGGGGGAGAGAGCACTCGTATTGGTAGGTGTGAGGGGGAATAATATAATGGGGCAAAAAGAGAGAGATGCAGAGAGAGAAAGAGAGAGAGAGAGGGGGGGGGGAGAGGGGGGAGAGAGAGATGGGATGCGAGGATTGGAGTGGTGCGAGATATTTTCGATAGTGGGTTGATTTTAATAAAAATCATTTCTCCCCTCTTTGTTGCCCAACTCTGTTCTGTTTCCATCAGACATCCCTCTTAATTGACATTTTAGAGAAAAATCTAGAGGGATGCCTGAAGAACATCGAACAGAGACAGACGTACAACAACAAAAAGGGGGGTGTGGTGATTTTTAGAAAACGCTAGAGGCAGCCAATGGTGAAAAAATACGAGGGTGTCAATTAGAAAGCATTAGGCTGTTTAGAAGAGGGGTTATGAAAGTTTGGAAATTCATGGCACAGGCAACAAATGAAACTGACAATCAGATGGTCATCGAGTAGGATTTAATTAACTACAAAATATATTAATATTTCAGACATATATTAAGATATATTGCGGTACTTAAGCATAAAGTTAACATGATGATGGGAACCAGAAATAGCATGGATGCTAGTCGAGTCTGACACCTATTCACAAAGACAAATGTCTTCTTGATTTGAAAGATTAAAACGGTTCCATTAACAAGTTGCATTATATAAACTTGAAATTAACATCTAATTTATGTACAGTTCACATGAGTATGTTTTCACACCCACACCCACACACACACACACCCACACACCCACACACACACACACACACAGATTTATGTTAAGGGCAGATGGACAATCATTACGCTCAATAATGTTTGCCTTTCCATGTGACCATATATTAATGTTGACATCAATAAATTCAATTAATGTTCACATCAGTAAATTCAAATCTCCAATCAAATACAATTAAAACTACGAGATATAGATTAAAATAAACTGTCATCTAAAATATGCAAATTCCAAATAGACATTTATAATGATAATGAACCCTGTTTTATTTAATACATTTGCTCAAGGATACATAACTAAAATTTACGCCTAATACATTGATGCGAAGAATTATCAACAAAGAAAATGGTGTACATGATTTGGTAACAACAATTAAGTTAATGGTAATAAAATACTATTTCGACATTGAAATTCAACACTATTTCTGAATAGTTTATTCAATGATGATATGGCGGTAGTAAGATGATAAGATAGATTATGAAATATTCAAGAGAGAAAAGTGGGCAAATAAACTAATGGTGCGAGGATTGGGATGTTATGAGATAGTAATCACATGGATCTAGAACTATTGACATGATGAAGGGGTGCAGCAACCCTATTGGTGTAATAAAACTACCAGTGTACTGACCGTATGAGTGTAGCATAAAAATGTAATACAGGTGATGCTGTAATACTAGTGTATTAACAGTTAAAGCAGTGCTATTACTATACTAATAATAATAGATGGAATTTTTATAGCGCACGTATCCACTCTGCTGAGTGCTCAAGGCGCTTTACATTATTATTACCCTGGCTTTAGCCCGGCAGCCATTCACGGCGCTCTTGGCCTTTCAAAGAATAAATATTCCTGCCAGGTACCCATTCACCTCACCTGGGTTGAGTGCAGCACAAGGTGGATGAATTTCTTGCTGAAGGAAATTGACGCCATCGGTAGGATTCGAACCTAGGCGTACACTAGCGGGTAGTAACTACAGGATTGAATACTAACTATATGAGTGCAGTAACACAAGGAACATAGTAGTGACACCAAACTAGCAAGTAGTAACACCAATAGTCAGATAGTATAGTTTCACTTGGTGTGTAGTAACGCTTGGAGTGGACTAGCAGTATATTAATTTAATTATGCAAGGAGTGTAGTAGAACTAGGAGTGTATAGTGGCACTTAAGGCACGTTTGTATTGTGGACGTAATTACACTAGGCGTGTGATAATACTAGGCGTATAGACAGTAACACTATGAGTGTACTATCACTAGGAGTGTACTAACACTAGGAGTGTCCTAACACTAAGAGTGTCCTAACACTAGGAGTGTCCTAACACCAGGAGTGTCCTAACACTAGGAGTGTACTAACACTAGGAGTGTACTAACACCAGGAGTGTACTGACACTAGTAGTGTACTAACACTAGGAATATACTAACACTAGGAGTGTACTAACACTAAGAGTGTACTAAGATTAGGAGTGTACTAACACAATGAGTGTACCAAGACTAGGAGTGTACTAACACTAGGAGTGTACCAAGACCAGGAGTGTACTACAGCTAGGAGTGTACTAACACTAGGAGTGTACTGGGGCTGATGGAACTCTAAGTACAGTAGTATGGTGAGTGTACCAACACTAGGCGTGTATAGTAACACGAGGAATATCGCAACCATGGGAGTGCAGTAGTACTCTAAGTGTTGCTTTAGAACTATATTGCGGTAATTGTCGTAAAGATAATATTTTACAAGAACTACAGGAGCATAACAGCAACAAGTTCACTTTTTAGGGTTGTGTACGGTAATGAGAGGAATAACTTTACATCAAGAGTGATGAAAAGGGGTTTGAAAAGGTAAGTTCCAGCTGCATTGGTAGATTATTTTAGTAATGAAGTTAGGATGGTTATTCAATTTATACCTAAATTAAGAAAAATGATGAATAATATTTAGTAAAAGGACAATGGAGCAGTGGAAATTTGGGTGAAGGGTTGAAAGTGGTTGAATAAAAGAAATAGAAGAAAATATTGAAATGGCTGACGAACATGTAAAGTATATAAAATGTAAAGTATATAAAATAATGAAAATAGAACAAGTTTACATTTGATCAGTACAAACGACGGGATAAAGCAATACACACATGTACACACACACACACACACATGATTGAAATTATTTGAAGTTCGTAACAACAAAACCATTCGAATATATATTTAAACATACAAATAATTGACTTTGTTATATAATGTATCTGTTACAGCACAAAAGTGCACAATGTATCACTAATCAACTTTGTATTCATTTTTTTAAGTTCGTTTGTAATTTATTTAGATCTTATTTCATGGAAAACATGTCTTTTTAGAATTGAAGAAAAAGTCCGATATTGCGATTAGAACAATTTTGTTTTAATCATCAAGACTTAATGATATAGAAGCAATTGAGTAAGCATCACTGAACTTATATGAAATATCTCTGCAGTGAAAAGCAAAAAATGCAGAGATGGAGAAAATATTTCGTTTCAATGTACCATGTACATTCATTCGTTTCTTGCAAACGGATGAATGTACATGGTATTTCTAAGACTTTTTAGCAACAATTGAATTAGAACACTTGGAACCCAGTTTGCATAAATTACTTGCTGTAATGTGGGGCAGGAAATTAGGGCAAGCTTTCGGGTTGTCTATAACATCTGTTTATAGATTATGCATAAAATAAATTATGTACCATTAGTAAACCCGCCTATTCGTAGTTGAACGTAGAGAGTATATTTCTTTATAAAATGATATAGTAAAATCGGCAAACAATACTAATAGAAATACAAGTAGAGAAGCAAAGGCTAACACTGATCAGATTATGCATCTGCATAGGTTAGATGACAAAACGTTTCATAGTATACATATCTAATAGCCCACTTTCGTAATGTATTCTTAATATATACGCATGTTTCATCTTTAAACGAACATTGACAAATCATTTCTTCATCTGATACAAATACAAGGGTTGTGGATAGCATGCAGTGGCTGTTGCTAGGTTGGTCAAGCTACAATGTCTGTCTAATGTTTGTAGCAACGTTCATGTATCCAAGTAACATTCTCTATAATGTACTCTAATTATTTTTGACAGCTGGATATGTACTTTGTTTTGGGGCAAACGAGATTAAATTTGAATACATCGCGAAATTGGTATTTTCATTTGTGTTGTAAGCTCAAAAAACATCTGGATTGTTCGCAAGTAGCCCCATGTCAAATATTGCAACAGCCACAATTTTTTTTACATCAAAGTTAAGACATGAAGAGAAATACGATAGTTATTTGCATAATAACGTACCACTCGAACGTAAAGTAATATGTAAATAATTCGATCATCCCTGAATTATGTAAAGCAAATTTTTTAAAAATTGGGAAAATTGTGAAAAGTATGGACGAATCAATGGATACAACACTTTTTGTATCCAATAGGCGGGTTTACTTATAAATTAAAATTGATGTGCTTTTCTTGCCACTGAACATAGTTACCATGGTTACGTGGTATTCCTTAACCCGTTTGATAACAATACGACTACAATACTTGGAATCCAGTTTCCATAAATTGCTATGTCGGGCAAGCCTCGGGTAAGCTTTAGGGTTGTCAAGAATAACCTTTGTCTTAAAGGTATGCATAAGATTTGCATCTATTAGTAAACCCGCCTATTCTATATGCAACCAAGTAAACAAAATAATGTATAACCCATTCTCTATAACATACAATTTACGTGCATGCTTTCATTAAATTTCATTAACTTTGACAATTTTCATCATGACACGAGCTTTGGCCAAGTTGCTCAAAACGTCTTTAGAAAAGATGTGTTTTGATATTGATGATACGTAAAAGGATCAATTTATGAATTATTCATTTCGCATCAATGCGTTAGTTTCTATAGCCAAGAGAAACGTCTTTTGGTGAGAATAATTATTCTGACACTTGTGTGAGATCGCCTCATGTCCATTTTGGTGTAAGACATTTTTGACACCTACTAAACATAATTGGTGCTCTCTCAAGCATGAACGATTTTTAATCGGTACTTGATCGATGGGATTATAGTGTATCTACAAACATGATCATCTTTTGATAATATTTTGAAATGCAATTTCATTTTTTATCAATAATGACCATTTCCCCCCGCCCCCTCCCCCCCCCCTGTCTCTTANCCCAAAAAAAAAAATGCACTGGCATATTTGGTTCCTCTTCGAGTGTGGTTAGTAAGTGTGTGCATGTCATTGAGTGGATGTTCATCTGTGGCCGAAGTGATGCTCCTTCAAGACATCAATTTCTGCATCCAGACGATACCTTCAGCAATGTCAACATCTGTATATGCGACATGGCAGTCTCTGCTGATTCTGGAGGAGACATCGTATAATGAACGTTCCTGCAAATTTACACGTAGGAGATTAATCCAGTGTAGTTGGTCAGAAGGAAGAATGTCCAGCTGTGCTTGTCTGCTTAATTAACGGGGTCATTCTTGATCCCCCTTGACGAGGGGACACGAACTATCGCAGGGTGAACCGTTGCAGAATGTCTCCCTTCCGTTACTAGTCGGTAGATATTCATGGAAACAAGTAGACGACACTAACATACTACGAATAGTTAGATTGGAATATCACCAAGCATGCATCCATGGAATCAATCAACATCACATTGGCTCACTGGCAATGAGTTGCATGGATCTTTCTAGTTACATATTCCACTGATAACACGCGGATAAGACGGCAATGCCTACTCTTTTGAGATATACTGGAGAGCCGTTGGTACCTAAATGTTAGCAAGATCCATGTTATCACAATTCAAATCTGCAAATGAACGACAACCTTAGTTCTTGTTTCATAAAGCTGCTCGTAAAGGTACGCACGAATGATGACCCTTTTACTTGTGCAAACTGAGTAAAATATGGGCAACTGCATGTGCAGAGAATGGTCGCCAACGGAGCGTATCTCTACAAACAGCTTTATGAAACAAGTACCTGGGCGGTGTTTCACCAAGTTGCGAAAGAACGACTTTAAGAACGACTTGTAGATAAACTGGTATCAGTTGTTGTATTGCGCTGAATATGCGTAAGACTGCGAATCATTTTGCACACAACGGACAACATTCGTCCTTGAAGTCTTTCTTATCTTGTTGAAACACCGCCTGTGATTTCCTGAAAAGCTGAACAGAGAGAATTCCCCGATAGGATGTGCACCTCCCTGGTAGTACAAAGGGCAAGTAGGAGACACTTCAGTCCGCTGCTTCTCCCATTGTTATTTTGACAACCTGACCGAGCTCCTTGTAGGCACTGGTGTCTTTGATTGGGTCATAAGCGGCATGACCAGTAATCCAAAGGTTCAGCCTAAGGTAACAACGCCAATGCTTACATAAATATTGTTAAGCTTAAGTATAAACACTTTGAATGATACTACTTCCCAGACTATCACATTGTAAATGAGCATATTACATGGGGTGCCACGAAATGAGCGCGAGGAAGTAACGTTATAGAACAGACGAAAATTATGTAAAATTTTGTTATAAAGAAATTAGTGATATATTCAAGATCTTGAAGTATAACCTTAACCAAAATTAAGGAAAATCAGGGACAACGAGAGTGTGATATGCGCTTTTCCCAAAATTCTATGTCATGTACAATTTTTTGCGTAAGAATCTTGCCAAAAAGCAAGTTGGTGAAATGTCACAGATCGGGATGGTGACCTTTGGAAAACTCCAGGAACTATATAGCCCTACCAGAGAAGAAATAATGCCATTGCATGAAATCCAACCAGTACACAAGTCCAAATAAATACTCAAGCGATAGGGGTATAAATGTGCAAGGTCTAACGCAAGAAACACAAGAATCAGTCACATGACCCGATCTAACACAACAAACCACCAGTCACATACACAGCAAGCCATCAGTCACATGACCCGATCTGTAACATTTACATTTTGATCCAAGAAGAGTGAAACAAGCGCTTATTTCACTCTTCTTAAAGGTAAGTTTTAATCGACAACGGATATAACATGTTACATTACAAAATGAGCGTGAAAAGGCGCTTATCTCACTCTAATCATCACCGAACTTATCAAGCGCTCAACATTGAAAAAAAAACATTTTAGACGCCCCAGGCGTCTGCTGGGGCTTTTAGGATATTCCTTCATTATAACACAATCATCCATAATTCCTTTTGAGTGACATAACTTCCTAGCGCTCATAACCACACTATGCCATCATTAAACTGTTAATAATATTGATATCATTTTCGTGTGATATACACCATTGCTTTGTGAACCGCTTACCCCACTAATACAGACCCATTACAATCTTTGAATTGACAAGATTACCTGATGTTTTGCTCGTCCATTTACCAAAATTACAACTCTTAAACGATTCTTAACATATGATTACGAATGCAATATAAAAATAAGTTCAATTAAATTAGTTGATTGACGCACAAATAGTCTAACGAATAAATGTGAATGGTCGTTAAAAGTAATTGGCTTCGTTAAAAAAAGTCGATACTCATTTTTAACAATTTTAGAAGCAATTAAAGCGTAAATAGTAAGTTTAATCAGATAATGGAAATTCTTGATCTTTCTATCAGTGTTCATTAAGAAAATGCCCCTCTAAACCTCACGTACATATATAGCAATAAAATTTAAATCATCGTTATTGATGATGCATTCGTTGTTAAGTTGTTAAGAAAAATATTGTCTGGTTGCCTTCCACCGACTGATCTTTTCACTAATCACCGGTAAAATGTGAAATAAGTCCTGAAAAGTTATTTTCAAATATTCTTCGGTTTTTCACAGTTTGTCTAATTCTTTTTTACATTATAGTCCTACTTGATTCTTTTTTCATAAAACATCCCGTTTCCTACAAAATTGGACAACCAAACATATATATTTTTTTGCCTTAAGAAAGATAGTTGATATCATTGATTTTTGGGAGCTTTCTGATCTTCAGGTTGTTACCCGACGTGTACTTTTGGCAGAATTTATCATGCCGTTGATGACTTAAACAAAGACACCCTACGCGGCTTAAAATAATGGCGAGAAAGGGAGATAAGGGGGATCATTGCATATCCTGATTGCCCTCTGTGCAAAGGAATTCTCTTTGCACGGATTTTCAAGAACTTAGGCAGTCGTTCATTATTACAGGTTTAAATTGTG
>BQKZ01005060.1:7748-20291 GCA_036244855.1 Temnopleurus reevesii | reverse complement strand
TTTAAAATGTTCCTAAAAATTAGAATATGAAATGGGTATGATCAAATACGCTAAATCTTTTGTGAGATTTGCAATTTGTATTGGTGAAGGAGACGATCATTTCTTAGTCTTGGATTTGATCTTCTGCTTGCGTTGCCGGCTGCCTTCCTTATGACGAAATGTAATACACTGCAAGTAACAAAAAGAGAAAAATAAAACAAAATTAAGTGATTTTCTTATTCAGTCAGAAGTTAAATGGCAAAAAACCTGAAAGAAATTACCGAACTGGATTTTTTAAAAAATTCTGTTTCAGGAAACCCCACACCTATCAGACCTTGAATGTGATAAAAGATTTTTTTACTGAAAAATATTTACACATAGACTAAAGAGATGTAATAAGTAATGGTCAACAATAATTTCACATGGATTCTGAACAAATATTTGTGATTCACATAATTGAAGAAAAAAATTCACTTGGAGAATGAAGTGAAATGCAGTCTGTGACATGGAGTGTAGAGGTAATGGGGAAATAGAGCTTGATTTTAAACTTTTATTTTCTTATACATCAATAATAATCTTAATTACCTTAATTCGTGGATTTGGGAAAATCAAAAAAAAAAAAATGGGAAATTCCATAAATAGTGTACGCCTAGCACCCTACATCTGAGATCTTCCTAAAATAAATATGATTTGTAAAGTAAAGTAATTAAGTACAGTATTCTACAATAATTATGGCTCCAAGAGTTCACAAAGTGAAGTAAAGCAGGAGAAGAATGATATCACATGTTCAAAAGAGTGTCTATTTTGTGGAATCTAAATCACAAATGATAACAAATTACAGTCACTTACACGTTGGTCTAAAAACTCAATGAGTTTGGGTTTAGAGCAAGTCACCTTGGCCTCTTTCAACTCCTTATAGAATTCTTCTAGGTTAAGCACCTGAAAATGTACAAGTTTTACACTTCATATGAGATTCAATTCAGATTATGGACATGATTGTGCGTCATAAAATTTCAATCAAATTTAAACAAAAAAATTGCTTTTAGAGAGTGAAAACTGAATAGGAATCTCAAATAAATGATTTTTGTGTTGGGTAGATAATGATTGAAATATATATCACCTTATCCCAACATAAATAAACGCTGATTGACAATGCAGTACCGAGATGCTGTGAAAAAGATTCACAGGAATAATAATAATAATAATATTGCGGATTTATATAGCACCTTTTCGGTCAGTACTGACTGGTCAAAGCGCTTCCGATATTATTACCCGGTCACTGGATGGCAATTCAAGCCTTAGCATCTAGGCAGCCAAATAGGCGTTCACATCATATCAGATAATGTGCTGCTGTGTCCTACCGGTCCCCAAGCACACCTGGGTAGAGTGCAGCTTTGTGGATAAATTTCTTGCTGAACGCCATGGGTGGGATTCGAACCTATGACCCTCTGGTTGAAAGGCAAGAGTCATGACCACTACACCACGGCGCCTCCAAAGGAATACCTGGGTAGGAATCAAACCAATGATTACAAATCAAGCCCGCCGCAGCCATCAGCTATCGATGGTCTAGTGGTCTAGTTCGATTCCTACCCAAGTATGCCTGTGAATTTTTTGCACAGCATCTCAGTAACGCATTGTCAATCAGTGTTTATCCATGTTGGGATAAGGCAAGAATTATTTCAATAATTTATCTACCCAACACAAAAATCATTGAATTGATATTTACGCAGTACCTGCTGCTATAACACAAATCAACCCGCCACTACAAACGACTCTCGGTGGTCTAGTAGTATAAAACACCTGTCTAGTCATCAGGAGATCATGGGTTCAATTCCTACCCAAGTATGCCTGTGAACTTTTTTCACAGCATCTTGGTAACGCATTGTCAATCAGTGTTTATCCATGTTGGGATAAGGCAAGAATTATTTAAATGAATAGGAATCATACCAACATAGGACAATGTCAAAGCATCATGGTGTAGTGGTGCTGACTCTTGCCTTTCAACTAGAGAGTTGGCGGTTTGAATCCCAACCAAGGCCTTAATTTCCTTCAGCAAGATATGTATCCAAAATGTGCTGCACTATGAGAATCACTTTGCATTATTTGAGCAGAAAGATTGGANCTAGTTGATATCATTGATTTTTGGGAGCTTTCTGATCTTCAGGTTGTTACCCGACGTGTACTTTTGGTAGAATTTATCATGCCGTTGATGACTTAAACAAAGACACCCTACGCGGCTTAAAATAATGGCGAGAAAGGGAGATAAGGGGGATCATTGCATATCCTGATTGCCCTCTGTGCAAAGGAATTCTCTTTGCACGGATTTTCAAGAACTTAGGCAGTCGTTCATTATTACAGGTTTAAATTGTGTTAACATGGACCTTGCTAACATTAAGGTACCAACGGCTCTCCAGTATATCTCACAAGAGTAGGCATTGCCATCTTATCTGCGTGTTACTAGTGGCATATGTAACTAGAGAGATCCATGCAACTCATTGTCAGTGAGCCAATGTGATCTTGACTGATTCCATGGATGCATGCTTGGTGATATTCCAATCGAACTACTCGTAGCATGTTAGTGTCGTCTAGTTGTTTCCATGAAGATCTACTGATTAGTAACGGAGGAAGACATTCTGCAATGGTTCACCCTTCGACTGTTCGTGTCCCCTCGTCAAGCATGTCAAGGGGATCGAGAATGTCCCCATTAACTAAACAGCCAATCACAGCTGGACATTTTTCATATTGGCCAACTACACTGGAGTAATCTCCTACGTGTAAATTTGCAGGAACGGTCATTATACGATGTCTTCTCCAGAATCAGCAGAGGCTGCCATGTTGTATATTCGTGTTTTTCTTTAAGACAGATGTTGACAATGCTAAAGGTATCGTCTGGAATTGAATTTCTTGAACATCACTTCGGATGCAGGTGGAAATCCAATCACTGACATGCACACTAACTACCCGCACTCGACGAGGGAGGGATCAAAGATATCAACCAGTGTTGACTTCTTTACTTTGTTCATTCTCCAGAAATGCAGTTCTTGGTACATTACTATCTCGTTACAAGGGGACATGCATGCCTAGAAAGACATATACATGTACCATCTTTTCCCAATAATTTCCATCATTCTCAATAATGTACCCAAGTATTTGAAAGGTGATGGACTAGTAACTACATCAATTAAATTAGAAAATATACATGTCGTCACCATGAATCATATGATTCGTTAATATGCATAATTCATTAATTAATTAACTTGCGTATTAAGAAAAGACTAATTCATCTCATGGACTCGCTCCTGAATAAACCCGATGTACACCAGTTCGAATGTCTGAATCCAATACACTGGGGTATTAATAACTCTGTTATTGCAGGGCCCGCTGGGAGAACAATTTCGTGAAACTGAAATCTACCCTTGGTAAACAAGACATGCTATTATCATTAGTATTATCTATATCATTATCATTATCCTTGTTATCATTATAATCATTTTCATCGTATTCATTTACCAGGATTACTCGAGTATAATGATCCGTTGCGACTTGTCAGTATATACCTTGTTCTGTTGATGCTACCTCTCTTGATGGCAATCCCATGGAGCTAGCTCTGCAGCTTGTCAGATTCTGATCTTCACGATTGCTGGCTTGGTGGCGCTTGCTTGATGGCAACCCAGCGGACCTCTGAAGCTCTGCTGATTCTGATCTTCACGATTGTCTGCTTGATGCCTGCTCTCTTGGTGAAACTGACAGACTGATAAATACTTCCTTGGCATTTATTGCTGCAAGATTGCCGCAAGACCAGGTAACCTCCACCGAGTGCCTAATCGCGCCCATTTCCTCTGCCTCCCTCTCGCTTCGGCATCTTTCAGAGTCTTCAAGGGCGTCTTTCATGAACGGCTTCCGCAGGGTTTATTGATCCCGGAGTCTTGGTCCAACTTGTCGACTGTTAAATAAAAAGGAAATTGTTGTATGGTTACCCAGGTCCAAGACAATATATCATCCGCACATAATTATTGCGTTTCCTTAGCTCCATGGGGGAGCTTCCATAATGCCAGCCTAAATTACAGTGGCCACAACAATTTTCATATCCTACCAGGTACCCATTCAAACACCTAGGTTGAGTGCAACAGTGTGGAAAATTATCTTGCTGAAGGAAATTAATGTCATGGGCTAAATCGAATTACTGACCCTCTAGTTGAGAGGCGAGTTGTATTTCAACGAATTCTTTTTCCATGTCTTAAATATTGGCTACGATTCTCATCTTAACATGTTTAATGAGATCCAACTCTACATGTTCTACATCATCGCAGGGCTGCTAACTTCCACTCTTTGAGGGCGAGAGTCACTCATTTAGGTTATTTCTCACTCTAATTTGTACTTCATTAAGCATGGATTTATTTTGGTCTCTGTCATTTTTACCACTTAATTATAACATTGGCCGATGAGAGTCTCATAAAAAATAATTACTAATTATGGCAGACCTGACAACTGACATCGAGGGTGATTCCATAATTTCCCTCTTAAAGGTCCACTTTTATGACAATGCATGTTGACTTGTGGTGATCTATGCTACCCTTACCATCAACCTTATGAGTGAGAGAGCTCCCAAATGTGTCCCATATAGTTTATAATAATTTTTCTTTATATTTTAGTGAGCCAATTGGGGAACGCCCCTAAAAATTCTCTTCGTATGCAGAGTACTGTATATGACCTCATATACAGTACTTTGCATATGAAGAGAATTTTTAGGGGCGTTCCCAAAATAATGTTCATAATTTTTTGCTGTCTAGAAATGGAAATGAATCAAGAAAATTATTTCAATGTTGTGGATAACAGGCCTTGTTATAAGAAAAAGAGTAGTAATGGTCAGGATGCAGAAATCAACGTAAAGTACGAGCTGATATTCAGAAATTGCTTTAAATTCATAAATATAAATGTACAAAATTAGACGATTTTTGCACGTATTCTGGCATAGTTTAGTTTGAAAATGCCAATCAGCCACTATTCCTGCGGAGCGCTAGTGGAATTGATCCCCAGTCGACATGGAGCAAAGTAAATGAAGATTCCGGTGGTATTGTGTTGACTGCGAATCCGAATATTGCATGCTATGTGCTGTTGATCTTTTGAAAATGGCGACGCATGTCGTCATTTTTATTTCGCGACAATTAAGCCATTTCTGGTTCGAATTCATTCAAACAAACTGTGCTATAATTTGCTATTAAAAAACTGCATTGTGGTAATTTTTATTCACTACAGCTCACTAAGTATTTAAATATCTGAAGCGCCATCTCTCCCAAAACTATACGTTTGAAAATATATTTTTTTTTAATATATGCATCAAGAAAGCTCACCTCGTTGCGTGAAGTACAGCTTGTAGGCCTCACCATGATTTCTCTTGTAAATGGTGTCCGATCTCTGCTGGATGTGCGCCTCCTGGACATGACAGCGGACTGAAATAGAAACATAACGCAGAGTAAATAGGCGGGTTTACTAATAGATGCAAATTTTATGCATACCTTTAACACAAAGGCTGTTCTTGACAACCCTAAAGCTTCCCCGAGGCTTGCCCAACATAGCAACACGTAATGTATGCAAACATGATTCCAAGCATTGTAGTCTTATTGTTATCAAACGGTTTAAAGAATACCACGTAACTACGTTCAGTGGCAAGAAAACCACATGAATTTGAATATATAAGTAAACCCGCCTATTCGTTAGTGCCATATAGTACAGCTTCTACTCGGCGTTACTCCCATGACGCCTTGATAACATCCAGACGCGGGTAAGACTTCCTTACTTAATCCCATTAAATTTCTTTTTGAAAATAATATTTTGGCTGAAAACCCTCTAAAATTAGTTTGTACATTTTATTGCGCCGCTTAGCTTCATGAATTTTCTGCGTTTTCACAATTCTAAGGGGCACCCACCCTCGCCCCCTTGCCCCATTTACATAGGACCCCAGAAGCAACACGATTCAATACGATTCAACGCGACTTTTTTTATGGAGGCAGTTAACTGTTAACTTACAAAGAGTCGTGTTCTATCGTGTTGCTTTCGGACTTGTATGTGACTGTGGCATTAAGTATGAGCATTTAGCACCTGAACCCCTGCAGTTACCCAATATACCATTCTGTATATCTGTGTATAGGTTGGGAGACAGATGTTATTAATACAATGTGCACTTTGTACAGAGCAACAAACATGGCATCTATGAACCTCCGTAGAATGAAAAATTGCCGCTTTTGTACATTTTAGTTTGGTCTGTTGAGGGGCTGAAATAGGGATTAGAATTACAAATATTTTTGCAAAAAAAATCATCCAAATAGAGTTCGAAACATACAAACAAATAGAGACATTCTTCACATGAGTGATATGCTTTTCTGTAAATTAGGATTTTAGCTCCAGCTTCCTTCTAAGGTATGGGACATGCTACTTGTTTGAATGATTATGGTGTATGTCTTTGTTGAAAAGAAAAATGTTATATTTTCAATTTATTTCTTTGCACAAAGATATCTTCCTATGGCAGACCCAGTCATTACCTCACACATAAACACATATCCATGAACATAAACACAGCCATACAAAACATACCCACATACATACAAGAACACACAACCAACAACACACACACAAAAACATGCACAAAAACAACAAACCGCCAAACACAAACATGCCCATGCATAGAAAACAACACACAAACACACACACACACACACACACACACATACACACACACACATACACATATTTGCACATAACAAACATCGAAAAAACTCATACATAAATCAAATCACTCAAAGTTCAAGTCTGCAAGGGACCATCGACACGATACTGTGTTTTTTTTACATGCTGTATTCTTACACATCAAATATGTACACTATATATAAATGTTACTCACTTCTTGAGGTAAACCATTGGGATTGANGGCTATGTCAAGAACCTAGAATCATTAATATAAAACACACACATTGAACATATATTAACTCTTTAAAGGTTTAGTACATAACTCCTTAAAGTTTGCTATATTTCATAGAAATTAGGTTCTATAATAGCAGACTGCTGGCTACTTAGTCAAACTTCCAAAACACATCCCATTTTAGGGAAGCTATTGTTTCAATGCCAATTCTGAGTATTTCTCATGTAAGTTCAAAAGTGAAGCAGTCAATGGATCACAATGGATTTACAATGATACCAATTATTATTCTAATCATTCAAATATCATAATTTATCATCATCATCATCTCTACGGGAGAATAGAATATCCTGCGGTAATTCCCAGTCATCTTACTGGTGGACCGATACTTGCATGGAAGACGATCATACAATTTTAAAAACTTTGCTTGACCACAATTTGTCCAACTTTTGTTTAAATAAATCGATGCTGGTGATCATGAAAAGGATTCCGGAAGGCAGTTCCAAAATTTGACGAATCGTTCAGATGAACATTGAGACAACAGCAAGTGGTAAAAAGTTTGACACAATGTCCACAAGTTTTCTGATACTCTCAAGTCAAGAAGAAATGATTTGGATTGAGTCTGTCAAATCCATGTAGACTCTTGAAAACCGGAATTGTGTTATTTTTAATCTTTTTTTATTGTTCCCAGGATTGCAGAATGATACTAATAACTAGTTTTCATACCTGTTGTGTACCCATGATATCATCATCTTCCTCAAGGTCTTCATGATACATACTCTCTCCAAAGTCACTTCTATTACTGTAAACGAAAATGAAATAAAACTACATGAATTATACAGACTTAGTAGAAATGGATGGCCAACAACTTTTATAACAATAATAAATCATAATAATAATAATAATAACATTTACAAAGAGCAAAAACTATATAAATATATTATACTGCGCTAAAAGACTCATATTCCTATTCCTTTGAAGTGGGAGATTCATTGACAGATCTTGGCTCGAGCTGAAAGATCTGTCACATAATGTTGTGTGATATGAGAGCCGAAAGTGTCTTCTCTTTTGAATCTATGGATCTCCTACACATTTAAGAAATACAGGTCATCTGTGGTCTATCTCTGTCAATTCCATGTAGGAGATTTGCAAACATGTTTTTAATCTTAGCCCGAAAAGAAAAATATTTTGGATTGAGCTAAAAGATCCGTTAGATAATTGAAATTGCAAAATATGATTCTGTAATTTAGCGGGGGAAAATTCTAAACCCATTCGTGGCAGCCTCATAATCTGGGCTTCTGTAGAAGGCCGTCTGGCTAAGGACTTTATAAATGAAGTTTATTATTATTATCAACTTTGTATTGACTCACCTATCAAAACTGGAGCTATGACTACCTTGACTAGAAACCAGCTCATCCACACCAGTACTCTCTTCCATCCCTAGCCCTCTCCTTGCAAAATCCTCACTCCCTTCCCCTTCATCGAATTCCATCTTCACTCTCTTCGTAGGTGTCTCATCCAAACCTCCGTCGGCCTCTTTCCGCTTTCTTGGTTTAGCTGCTTTCTTCGTCACACCTTTGGTTATCTTGTTCTCCTTGAAGGATTTGTCATCGGATGAGGATTCGTCCTTCTTCGGTTTCTTCCGGGCTTGGGTTTTCTTTGTGGTTTGCTTAGGTTTGGAAGTTTTGCCCTTCTTTGTTTTTCCCTTTGGAGGCTCTGGGTCTGGCCTGGCTGTTGATGAGGTGTCGTCGTCCTCTGACTGGTCCTCAGGCATGACTGGGAGAAGCGATAATAATAGAATTTACAGATTCTGCTATAAGATTGATTTATAAATTGAACAGCGATTACAAGTTGAAGTTATTTAAAAATGACCAATAAATATCATTATTTTACTTACAACTTCATGTAAGTAGTCTTTGAGCCAATAAGACCATCAGTTTCTATTTGCAACAAAATCACACTCTATGGGCCTGTAACATAAAAGATGCAATTAAACTTACAATTAATATTTATCGTAAGTCTATGGCAAAATGTATAACAAAGAGATGCAATTAATTGCAAGATTAATTGCATCTCTTTTATATTACAGGCCCCAGATGCAACTTTATTGTAATATTCAAGCAACACTCCCTTCACACTTTGGAATATGTTTCCAAGCTTCCTCAAAACCTACCATAAGCTCCTAGATATATTTTGTTTCTAGATGCAAGGATTTCAAGCAATATAATGATATAAATGTGTAGAATTATTAAGACAAATGAAATATGCACTATTTTGATTTTGTATCACTTTATTAAACATAAAGAAACAGGGTATAACGACAATGAAGTACATCAAACATAACAAAAATCTACAGAAATACAGAAGACTAAAATTTGTTCCGGGCAAAGCATTTAACTGCAAAGGCAGGACAACTGGGGGCCTGTAACATATAAGGTGCAATTAAACTTACGATGAATATTGATCAAAAGTTTATGGCAAAGAATGTACCATAGAGATAGGATTTATTTTCAATTAATTGTATCTTTTTTATGTTACAGGCCACAGAACTGCAAACCTTGTGGAATAATGATGAATGTAATTTCATGCAAATATAATGGTTATCTAACTATTGAATGACTTGGAGAAAATGTCTTTTGTTCTCAACCATTCTCCTGTAAAAGCAAATTTGGTTCAGTTATTTGGTTAAGTTATTTGACCTTGTACAGTCTCATTCTTAACTAGGCATGTCTGTAGAAGATTAAAGGTATAGATTCGTAATGAACAGGATGCAGAAAGTGATGTTAAACGAGCTGATCAGTGATGTATTCACAAGTTGCTTTACATGCCTAAATATATCTATGTAGGATATTAGGAGTACATTTTTGCTCGTATTCTGTGTATTTTACGCCGAACAGGTCAATCCGCCATTGTTCCTACGGTGTGCTAAGTGCTTTAGAGCAGAGGAGCGTCGGCCTAAAATGGGCGGTGCGATCGGTGGTATTGTCTGCGGTGTGTGAGTTCGCGTTCATTTTGTACGTGAAGCATGTTCTGTGAGGAAGTACAACCGCAGCTGGTTGTTTTATTTTGCGAAAATTAAGCCATTTCTAGGTCGATTTCATTGAAAAACTGCATTATGGTAATAATTTTACTGCAGCTCGCAAACTAGTTAAATATCTGAAGCGCCCTCCTCCCAAAACTGGTCTTTCGCTTAACAGAAGCATGATAGAAAAATCATTGAATGCTTATTTTCATATTTCGATCTCACATTTTTGTAAATTTATTGTAAAAAGCCTGGATGTCAAGATGCTAAAAAAAATCTTACCTTGGTGTAAAAATGAGAATATTTCGGTCAGTAGAAGTTTAGATTTCTTCTTCCCCATAGCCTTGACACCATATTTCTTGAGCTCTCTCTGTAATTTAGGTCAGAAAATGATATTATCTCGGGTATCATTTATCTTATTACTCAATTTTATTTTCAAGTGAATAAACGGTATGCGACCAGGCTTCAAACCCACAGGCAGGAACTAACCCAAGTCTATGACTGTCGCGAACAGCTTGATTTCAGGCGCACGCCATGACGCCTCAGTCAACTTATGATTGTTACTCATAAGTTGTCTCTTATAAAAAAAATTTACTTCCATGGGAAAATGCACAAGTACTGTAATCATAAGCATACAAGAAAACTGTTGATAACATTATTCATACAGTCAACTCTTCCTAAGTCAAACTTGTCTAATTCACATAATAGCCATAGTTAATGGGACTTTTGGGGCCAAATTATATCAAATATGTGTTATTTGCCTCATCTTAGAACTTCTAGGAACTTCCTCTAATTTAAACCAATTTTTGTGCTGCCAAGAGATTCATTTTAATAGGCAGAGTTGTCTGAATTTACATTGAGTATAATTAAGACAAAAATAGACTATAAAAAGTTTTACCAAAACAAAATTTAAACCCTCCTACCTTGAGTTCCGGGGTCAGCATAGAGCCATAATCAGGCATTGGAGTGATAGGAGCTGGAGAGAAGTATTCATCCTGGATGAGACGGGACATTGAGGGCGTCCTCAGAACAGGAGCTAATCATTAAAAGAGAGGACAATAGTTATACAGTGGAACCTTTGAAGTCAGAAGAGATGAGATATTTACAATATCCCCGACATAAAAAGGTGCTATTGTTGGTCCCAGGTCTTTGTAGTTTGTTTTTTTCCCCTGATGTAATGAAATACTCATTATTAAAAGGTATTTTCCATAGTCCCATGGACCTCACTCTTAAGAGGTTTCACTGTATCTTTCATATAGACCTATATTGGAAGTAATAAGAAGCTCCTTTACATCTACATCTTCCAGCTGTGATGTTGAAACAGACAATTCTAACACTCTTCTCAAAATCATGTTTAAAGGTTCAAATAATAATAATAATAATAATGATTGTACATTTATATTGCGCAATTTCTATAGGAATATACTCAACTGCGCATAACAATCAATCATAATTACATTAAACAATAGTAGTAAAGTACATGTAAAATAACAACTTAAATATACTCACAGGTATCCCTAAATAGATGGGTTTTAAGGGCTGTTTTGAATGAAACGATTGATCGGGCAGAGCGAATTTCAAGTGGGAGGTCGTTCCAGAGTTTTGGCGCGGCACTGACAAAGGCACGATTACCTAAAGTGGTTTTGGTTTTACAGGACGGGGGTCTGAGAAGCATGGAGTCATGGCTGCTACGAAGCCTGTAGGATTGATTTTGTGATTTTATGGTAAGTAGGTCGCTGTTATAAGTGGGGGCAAAACCATGAAGTGCTTTGTATGTAATTAGAAGTATTTTGAATTTAATTCTTTGTCTTACAGGGAGCCAGTGCAGATCAAGGAGAAGCGGGCTTACATGGGAAAACTTGGGGGAGTTGCAGATGAGTCTAGCACAAGCATTTTGAACGCGTTGCAATTTAGCAATTTGAGATTCCGGTAGACCAAATAAAAGTGAATTGCAGTAGTCTAGTTTACTTTTTACAAAAGCATGGACCAGTGTGATGATGCATGAGTGAGTGAGGTATTTACGGATATGTCGGAGGTTGTAGAGGTGAAACCTCGGAAACCTCATTATAAAGAGCACTGATATAACAAATCTCATTATAGCAAGGTAGTTTTCGGGGTCTTGTGTCTTTGTATTTTATTGTATTTTGGTCCTGATATAACAAGGTTTCTATATAAAGAGATAATTTCTCTGGTCCCAAGACCCTCGTTATAATGAGGTTTGACTGTACCACCCTTCCCCTAAAAGGATGAGCTCTTAAATGGATACTAAATATAAACAAGGTATTCTTGACTTGGCCCAATTATACAAGGTGAATGTTACCATGACTTTTGATGTACAGTACCCATTAGCTATTTCTAGCGATACTATATACACTAAACCCCATATCCTGTTTTTTGTTCCATAGGATCCTGTGTATTATTCCACAGGATGTTGGGTTGAGTGTATTGTCACTACAGATAGCTAATAGGCAGGTTTACTTATATATTCAAATTTATGTGCGTTTAACGTAGTTACGCAGTATTCCATAGGCCGGTTGATAACAATAAGACTACAATACTTGGAATCCAGTTTGCATACATTACTTGTTGCTATGTCGGGCAAGCCTCGGGCAAGCTTTCGGGTTGTCAA
>BQKZ01005059.1:51579-61606 GCA_036244855.1 Temnopleurus reevesii | reverse complement strand
TAGCATCAGTCCCACTCATGCAAAATCTGAATTGGGAAGTTAAAAACTTAGACTATTTGCAACTTGCGGACCATGAATTATTCAAATTTATGGCTAACTTTGAAAATATCGCAAATGCTCACAAAAAAATTAATGGTCAATCAGTATGAGAGTGACTCCTGGAAAAGAATTTTAAAACAAACAAATAATGGCCAGAATAAGCTATGCAGTATCTACATAAATCAAATCCTCATTGATCTGTACATGAATGTATCACAGTAACAAAAAAAATCCTGTTAAAAATATGTGAATTTCTTTAAAATGGCACCAATATCAAATCTACATATCTATTTTTTTATTGCTGTGATGTCCGTCTTTAAGGGTTTGCTTTTGTGCTGTGCCTCTCTGTATTTTAGAGCTTTTGCCTAGATGCCCTAAAAATGTGAACAAAAAATAAAGGGCCTGCCCCTAAAACTAGTGATGTTAGATGCCCGCACATTCAAGCAAGATTTTAATTTAAAGGTGTAAAAAATAATAATAGTAATATTTCTATAGCGTCTAATGCAACACTTCTAGACGCACTAGAAATTTAAAAAAAAAGTGAGAGCATGTGAAAGCTACCTCCTAACGACGCACTAAAAATGTACGCATTTTGAGTGGATGGAGGGGGGGGGGGAAGGTAATATGATTTCAAGTCAGTGGAAGTGCTGTTCCGACCTTATTCCGCAACTCGGTCTTAAAGTGTAACTTCACTCCTAGGCTACTGAAAAAAGGGTTCGTATTGCGGATTGCGTGCATTGTATACATACACACAACATATGCATACATTGATATGCGAGCGTGAGGTTTTCTCAGCGATATCGAGGTCCGTACGCGGCTACACATTACACAAGTAAAACAAGACATCATACTACTCCATTTGTGACATTTAAAATATCGAAGACATCAGTACTACATGCACAATGAAGGACAGACTGTTGTGGTTTGTACTGTTAATTATACCAGTCCACGCGGTTGGCGTGGGGGGGGGGGTATTCCTTGATTTTTCATCCCGAAATACTGCATAAATAGTAGCGGTAATTGAGTAAGCTGTCAGCCGTTTCAGTCGGCCGAGCTGCAGCACAGCATCGCTACGAACGGTGCCTCGCATACGCTTCATGACGAGTTGTGTGTATCTATGCGATGTCTACACGAGATGTAACTTTTTTTCAGTAGCCTAGGAGTGAAGTTACACTTTAAGACCGAGTTGCGGAATAAGGTCGTCACAAGTGCTACAAACATGAGGTCTGGGTATCAAATGTTTACATTTATTCACTCACATCCTCATTGATCTGTACATGAATGTATCCCAGTGAAAAAGATCCCGTCACAAATCAGTGCGTATATTCAAATTGGCAACAATAACAAATCCACATGAGATTGTTACTTGTAGTGTGTTTCCTGCTAGCATTGCCAAGTTAAAATCCTGTATCCCACTATGTTAGCATGGTGTCCGATGTCTATGTACACAAAATTAGCACTCTTTATAAAGATATGATGCACAAATGAATGAATGATGCATAGACTCCAACAAAGACACTAAACCAATGGAATAAGAATTCAGTTCGATCTATTCCTGCAAAAAGTAATATTCCAAAGAATTCTTGCCAGTTGTTTTGACGCCTATGAGTAAATTTGTAATCCAAATAAATCAAGCCAATTGATTCGAAGCCAAGGAGTAAATTCGCACTTTGTCAGAGAAGAAAAACAAGATATTTAGCATGTTCCTTCATAGGCTGATGACCGATCTACACGTAGTCCAAATAACCCTTGGAGAAGTTCCCTTTCGAGCGTTTCCTGTTGTAATTTCCAAGGCTATTTTTACACCGCACAGTGTGTGTGTATATTTGTGTACGTCCACAGCCGATTAGGGAAAATGACCGTCTTATCGATGCTGCGTAAGTGGCGAAAGGGCAGGCAAGCAGATGGAGGAAATTACAGCGGAATTAACGAAANCTTTCACACATTAGCGAGACTTCGCTTTCAAATCTTGTAAGATGTTTGTATACAAGTCCATGGTTGGACTTGCAGTTTACCAGTATTACTGTAATGTTAGCAAATATTCTTGAATGCAGATATTTTTGTATGCAGATATTTTTGTATTTTGGGATCAGTTTGAAACTTTAGCAGGTTATTTTGCTTTTGTACTTGTGTTCAAACGTATATGAATCAGCAATACATAGTGACAATTTTTTTGTGAGGAACAACCCATTTGCGAAAATATGGCATTACGTTTGGGATCACATTTCAAATATTGGGTATAACTGGCAGGGTAATTCTCCAGCATTGAAGACACTCTACAGTGTATGAAGACACTGCTAAATTTGGAGATGAAAATTCTTATTTAAAATGTTCATTGATAAATCATTTACAATTACAGCAAGGCAACTATTAAATGAAGATCCACAAATATTTCCTTTTCCTTTGACTCTATGGTGTAAATAAACCTAATTACTAGATATATTCAAGCTACTATGAGGCCAAAGAGTGCCCATTGAGTACATGTATGTGATAATATTACAAGGACACATTAAACCAATTTCAGAAATTCAACTCCATTTCCGACTCACCCGGCCCACACCTTCCTGAGTCAGGCATCAGTCACACATGCAGAATAGAATTCTTGGCTTACCTGTTATCACTATAAAGCTTAGAACAAAAGGATCATAGACAAATCAATGGGCTGCATCCACTGCTCTAAGCTTTTAAATAGAAGGTACCAAAAGATTTCTTTCTTGCACTGTACTTGTTTTGCCTAGTGTGTAAATTGAACTTATTCTACAGTCCCTATGCACAGAATGTAAAGGGGTCACCTGGCTAATATTGAATTCATTCAACTAGAACTTGACGTGTACAGAGCTGAGCAAAAAAAAAAAATACACGGGGGAACAAAGTACGATAAGCCCGCTAAACCTTAGAAATGGCCTATGAAAGATTTATTGCAGGGTAAATTGATCAGGATAAAATTGTAAAAAGAACTCTCCAAAATAAAAAAAAAATAAAAAGTATTTTTTTCACCCTGGTGCATAATGTCAGCTAAGCATCTCCACTGCGTATAAAAAAATTATGTTCCAAAGGGCATACATTGCTTTAATGCAAATGGGTGACTGAGTGTCAAGCGTGTAATGGTTAGTCTCCTGTGTGCAAAATATGACGAATCGCAATGACATAGCATTTGAGCTTACAAAATACTAAATTGTGCAGTGTATACACGTTATGTTGATTGATGAAGTTGCAGTAGCTTTACAAAATGGCATAGACACAAGGGAATGTGTTATATGGTATGTTTATATGGTATATTCTAACATTTGTTTCATTTTGGTTGCTCCAGGGACAATTTNTCAATAGTGTAAATAAACCCAATTACTAGATATATTCAAGCTACTAGAGGCCAAAGAGTGCCCATTGAGGATGTGATAATATTACAAGGACACATTAAACCAATTTCAGAAATTCAACTCCATTTCCGACTCACCCGGCCCACACCTTCCTGAGTCAGGCATCAGTCACACATACAGGGCACTGAAGAATTCTTTGCTTACCTGTTATCACTATAAAGCTGAGGACAATCGGATCGCAATGGGAAATTTGGGCTTTATCCATTGTTCTAAGCTTGTTAAGTCATAGTAATAACAGGTACCGAAAAGATTTCTTTCTCAGGCATCAGTCACACATGTATACAATGCACTTCAGAATCCTTTGCTTACCTCTTATCACTATTAAGCTGAGAATATTGTCGTAATGGGAACACTGGGATGTATTAATTATTCTGAGCTTTTGAACACAAGTCTGTTATATCAGGCACTAAAGACTTGAACTAAATATACTTCCCCAAGAGCAGAAAATGCAGGGGGGACACCTGGCTATTATTGAATATATTCAGTTTGTGTTTGACAAACGCATATGAATTAGTGGCAAGAGCTGTTAAAGAATACAAAATATATTTACATAGTTACTGTGCTTTATGTTATATTAGTGATAGCAGTTACCAAAGACTCGCAATGTACATTTTGCCCAGTTCAAATATTATTTACTCTTGGTCTCTTTACACCAAAATATGCAGGGGGACACCTGGCCGACACTGACTTCATTCCGTTTGCGCTTGACCTACTTAGTGTCAAAAAGCGTTGCCGAGGGGGAATCAGAAACGGGTTTTGCACAGGGCATATATTGCCTTAATGCAAATGGGTGACTGAGTGTCAAGGGTGTAATGGTTAGTCTCCTGTGTGCAAAACGTGACGAATCGCAATGACATAGCATTTGAGTTTACAAAATACTAAATTGCGCAGTGTATACACGTTATAATGATTGATGAAGTTGCAGTAGCTTTACAAAATGGCATAGACACAAGGGAATGTGTTATATGGTATGTTTATATGGTATATTCTAACATTTGTTTCATTTTGGTTGCTCCAGGGACAATTTAATGCACTACATGTGTAGTCTTTATTACCAGCTTTTAGCTCAATCAGAAACCCCCATTACAAGCCTAACATAAATGTATATTACTTTCATACCATCAAGGACTAAAAATGCGCAACATCATGAGATCTGTACAAAATAACCATTTGAATGCTTTCATCAGCCCTGCATGCAAAATATAATTTGATAACAAAATAATCACCCCCCCCCCCCTCTAAAAAAAACCAAAATTAATGACAACAAAATTGTTATAAAAAAGGGAAAAAAAATCTAAGTAGCTTAGAATAGTTCATTCAACCATAATGCACCGCCCACTCTATAGATGTGTATTACAGACTTACATCCTCTATTATACATTGCATCCGATCTAGCATGACCAGGAAAGTGGAATGTGTGAACTAGCAATAGTCATTTACAACAAAACAGCGCTTGACACAGTTAAATAGGGTATACAGGCAAATATTGGGTGACTTCAAGTATGGTGTTCGGTGTTGGTGTTGGTGTTGAGAGAGCAAAACGGTCCGTAAACCGAGCTCCTACACCGTTGGTACGTTTACAGAAGTGATACAGAAACGACCGGAAATACGTCAGAATCTTGCTAGGTCTACCCTAAAACACGGACAGACTTCAAGTTTGGTGTTCAGGCTGGTGTTGGTTTTGCTGCAACACCAACACCAGCGTTCAACACCGTACTTGAAGTCACCCATTGTGTTGTTGTTGGTGGTGGTGGTGGTGGTGTAAGTTTGGGAGTGTGCACTTCACAACATATTGGAAACAAAGGAAACTTATGAACGAAAACAGATAAAATCCTGTATAAGCTGAGATTTTCGCTGGGGTTTTATTTTCGCGAAAAATTTCACTCATTAGAACTCTCTTGGTGGTGTTGTTCAAAAGTTACAATTGATCACATAGCAACTGCAAATCAGTTGCAATCTTAACGCTCATTTTCATTCGCGCATGATGTGCGCTTATAACAAGACGCGAATGAAACAATGGTTTTGATTGGCACGTTTAACAGTTCCGATCAACTGAAACTTGCCATCAATGGCAACTTTTGAACAACACATCATTAGTGCCGTGTACATTAATCATCCAAATGTGAAAATAACAGCTTGCATACATGTTTAAAGATCTGAAATGTCGTGAATTTGCTCAAATCTTTATTCCCTGAAATATTTGCTTTTGCAGTATGTGAGGGCCATTTCTTTTTACTCATCAGGAAGTTTTTGAACCTCTTTTTGCCCATAGTTTACGCAGAATCCTAGATATGGCTCAAAAAGATCAAAAATAGCATGCACGGATGCATTCTGTCAACATTTACATGCATAAGAGAGCAGGAGTAATAGTGTTTGAACACCCCCGTTGTTTCCAATCCGCTTTACATGCAGTTGTAGCATGCACTTGCATAGAAGGGGAGTTGTTGACATGACATTCTATAGCTGTGCATTGACAATACACACAGCATGTCCAAAGAGCAATTTGGAATTCTGTATTGATGACACAACTGATATAGGTTACTAATGACATCACAAAGGTCAATGAAGTTCAGACATACATGTACATTATAGTACATACAAATACATGCAACGTCCCAGGTATTGTAAAACAGGGCAAGACAGTCTGGACACCTGGGCGGTGTTTCACCAATTTAAGAAAGACTGTAAGAACAACTTTAAGTTCGACTGGTATCAGTTCTTGCGCTGAATGCACGTAAAAGTGTGAACCATTACGCGCAAGAACTGATACCAGTCGATCTTAAAGTCTTTCTTATCTTGGTGAAACACCTCCCTGATGTGGATTTTTTAAAAGAATGCTAGGATTATTATGCTCATATACATTAAAATCAAGCATAAATGCTACGTCTATGTGTTTGCACACATATTCAATGTCTATTTCGGAAAAAATCATTTAATGGGTTCTTTAAAGATGTCCTTACAATGTAAAAAAAAAGGCAATCTTTTTCTTCTTGCATTTCATTTCTATGTGTGGGTATGTGTTCGTTTCGGTGAGAAGTATTCTCACTTAAGTTGACAACATTTTTCTTCATTATTCTCTGTGATTCATAGCTTTTCATGCATCCTATTGATTATACATGTAAATTCATCTAACGAAATATCATCAGGCGTTGATGGGCTAAATATACATACTGTATATGACAATGTGCACTTTGTACATTGTATTAGCTTTTTTTTTGTTATTGTTGGGAGAAGCTGCATGCTTGTCAATGCTCATGTAACAATCTATTTTGGGCCTTTTAGAAGGCGCAGCCATAAATCAGGACTTAAACCCCATTCACATCATTTTGCTAGTTCTAACAATTCTGTTGAATAAATCATTTTTTTTTCAATGTGTAGTTTTTGATGCCTCAATTATTGAGAGTACCATTGAATTTGTACAAGGCTCTATGAAAAAAAATATTGTTAGAAACTTTTCTGTGTAAATGCGCTACAATCCTAATGATAATACATGTAAATACATCCAAAATATATTGTTCATGTACACTGTACAACACCGCCATAGTTCGGAGGGCTACATGTATGACAATGTGCGCTTTGAACATGTTAGCTTTTTTTTGTTCTTCGGAGAAGCTGCATGCTTGTTAATGCTCATGTAACAATCTATTTTTGGCCTTTTTGAAGGTGCAGCCATAAATCAGGACTTAAACCCCATTCACATCATTTTTCTAATTTAACAATTCTGTTGAATAAATCTTTTTTTCTCAATGCGCACACTTGCACATTGACCTGTTTTTGCTTATACTGTGGTTACAAAACCTTTGAATAATATACAAATGATAGATGTTCATTAAGTGCAAAAATACTTTTTAACAGAACTTGTGAAGGCATTTGTGAGATTGACCAAAGCATTCTCCTGGCATATTATCAGCGAATATCCGAGGGAGGAGGGGGGACGTAAAACTTGGGAAAGAGAATAATTTTTAAAAATGGGACAAAAAACATAATCTTCTCTATCTTTTTTTGCTTGCTTTCCGGTGGAATAAAATACATCATTTTATTTTCTTTTGTCAACAAATTTTGGAAGTACATTTTACTCCACATCCAATATAGTCCTGTCTAATGCCCCGGTAACATAGGACCCCGCAAGCAACACGATTCACCCCGACTCTTTGTTAATTCACAGTTAACTGCCTCAGAACAACGAGTCGGGGTGAATCGTTTTGCTTCCATGGTCCTATGTGACCGGGGCATAAGTGCTTGCTGATCATGTAATAAAAATAATGTCGAATTGATCATGTGAGGACAAATCCTGCAAGTGTGCGAACAGGTCCCTCAGAGTTTGAGGTACATGTCGCTCATGCGTCTGACAGAGTTGCTGGCTCATAGTTTCCGTCATACTAAAGGCCTATTTCCGTTCCTTAATCTGCTGTCGTTTGCACCGATTCTGGGCCCACGTTAGCACAAATGTGAATCATGTTGGAATGCGAGGAGAAATGCGCCATGCATCAGTACCAGTGATTTTGATTTTGAAGGGAATAATTCACAAATTGAACTTTGATCTTTAAAAAACAGCGTAGAAAAGAACGTTGACATTAACTTATAATATAGAACAATGGGCGATTAATACCTGATAAACCTAACTAAATAAATTATTGTACATGTACTTTGCACTCCACAATTTCCATTTAATTGCATATTTAATTAACCATACTCTGCTAAAAGTGCTAGATGAAAGGGGGGCAGTGACTTGTTTCTAACAAACATTATTTGAACAGTAAACTTGATGAACAATATTTATGATATATGCGCAATATAAGTTAAAACTGAAACAAGTCCCACTGTAAAATATTTATATAATATTGGATGGCAATAAATGGAATACCAGGGAATATTGCACGAGTTAGGGCAATATTGCACGAATCGAAGACGAGTGCAATAATTAAAGGCCGGAAAACAATCTTCTTGCTGTAAAATATTTATATAATATTGGATGGCAATAAATGGGATACCAGGGAATATTGCACGAGTTAGGGCAATATTGCACGAATCGAAGGCAATATTCCCGGTATTTCATGAAATGAAGCCATCCAATATAATTATTATTATCTTTACATATACCAGAAGGCTGGTCACTGCTTTGCGCAAGCCTAAAATTTAAGCCGTACAATATGGCTTAATATTGTACGGCTTAAAACTCTCATATAGATAATAATTTCTAATCTTGAATAGTTCAAATATATTTTATTTGAATGTATTAATCTGGTATTTATTGCCCTGAAAAAGAATTGGGTCAGCTTTTTTCAAGTATTCGTTAGCTGTTTGAAATTGCCAGAAATATTCCTTCTTAAAATAAACTTAATAATAATAATAATGGTGGTTTCTTTTTGAAGCGCACAGGTCCGTGAGCAATGACGCTCATGGCGCTGTACATCAATTACTTAGTGTAAATTACTTCTAAATGAAGACGCTCACAATTCTAAACCTACCACAAATCTACCTGACCCCTAACCTCCCTCCTCCACCAAAAAAAAAAAATTGAATGAATTTTTATTTTAAACTTAAGATTAGGCCACTAAACAATTTGTCACTCGTCAGAGCTTCATAACATTTGATGAAATTAGATCAGTATAAACATTAATTACAAATTAATTACAAATGACAAGTATGGAGATCAGATGTAACAAATTGTCCGCTTAATATGAAACATTGAATCAAGTAGATTGCAACAGTTACATAATAACTTGCAACAATTACATCATTGAATGATTAGCTGGAAATATCCCAGGTATCTAAGTAGTCTGGATGACTCAAAAGAGAGAAAGTGCTTGATTAAATGCATCTTCTGAGTGAAGATACTTTATAATCTATTTAGTTTTGAATCACTCGAATTTGTGATGGGAAAATTCTAAAGAACAAGACATTAAATAAAAAGGAAAATGGTTGATTGAATGAAAATTGTTGCAGCAACATAAATAATAATAAAAAAACAAACAAAAAAAACTAAATTGTGATTTCATAACACAAGGAGTAAAGTGGAAACATAAAATTAACATTAAAACGACATTGCACTGGAGAAAGAATAATATAGGTGCTTGCTGATGTACAGCGCCCTCAATAGTCCAAATAAAATATAAAACAGTTTGAAGAGCGCCATCCAGCCTCAAAACCAACATAAACAAAATGCCCAATTAAACCAGATGGAAAGTCCTCATGTTTGAAATGAGTGTATCATTAAATGATACCAAAAACAATATTTTCACAAGTATAGGAAATTCTTTCAAACTACCCTCCAAAATATTCCTAAACACAGATGCAGATACAAAAAAAAATGTTCATCAAGTTTTCCAAATAATAGCCAAATGATATGCAATACACATATCCCATGGAAATAAATCAAGAGGCCAAAATGTAAATGAACAAAAGAAAAAAGCTCTTCCATAATCCACCGTCACGGTTGACGGTCAGCATTACCCAGCCAAATTATGGTTCTGATGATGTACAAATAACCCAATACAATACTGAATGAAAGAAAGCAAGAGTTGTTAATCACAGGCACAAACCACTACCAAGATATAAAGCAAGAAACAAATAAATTTAATTCATATGATGAGCATGAGACAAACCAATAC
>BQKZ01005058.1:39506-54227 GCA_036244855.1 Temnopleurus reevesii | reverse complement strand
GATTCCTCAAATCCCCAAATTCGACAGTTCGGCGTTTTCCCGGGGATTGCAGGCTAATCATTTTGAAGTAAAATTTAGGCACATGCATGTTGCATTTATCATGTGCCCACAAACCATGGTGATTTGGATTCCCTCTATTTAAAAACACGATTTCCTTCCCGTTTCGGTGTCCTTTTCTTTTTTCTTTTTTTTTTTAAATGTCCGGTTCTTTGCATCCTTCTCCCTGACGTTCACTCTTTCCGTCTCTCCCTCAATTTTCAATGATTTTCTTCCTTTTCCTTTTCTGTTTTGATTTTTCCTTCCATTTTTCGATGCTGTTCCCCTATCCCGCTATTCACCACTCTTTCCTTTTCTCTTTTCCCACTTTCCCTTTCCCATTCTTGCCTTTTATTCTCTGTTATTTCAATATTTGCTGGAAAATGCTATATTACCGCTTAAAATTATTCATGAGCAGTTTGCCACCACCCCGCCCCACCCGGCTGTAACGCCAATATTCCTCAACATGTTATAATTCTTGGGCGTATCAAGTCCAAGCACAGGCTGATGTCACATTGAATAAATTTAATTTCTCACTCTTCCTTCCCCTCTGACCAATCTTTGAAACTGACACTCTCTCTTTCATGAGGAGCCTAATTCGTGATCACTCTTCAAACTGTCAAAGTTTCAAACAAGCAAAATTATAATCAGCCCCTTTTCGCAAATTTTTTTTCGGGCCTCTATGTTTTTTCTTTAATTTTACTCTAACTTTAGATCCACTCCCACTCCCTCCTCCCTCCCCCTCTGTCTCTTTCCTTATCTCTCTCTCCTTCTCTCTCTCTCTCTCTCCATGTCTCTCTCTCTTTCTCTCCCTCCTCCCCTCTCTCTCTCTCTCTCTCTTTCTCACCCTCTGCCGCTCTCTGCCTCTATGCCTCCCTCCCTCCCCCTCTCTCTCTCCCTCTCTCCTCCCACTCTCTCTCTTTCTCTTTCTCCCCCTCTGCCTCTTTCTCTCTCTCTCTCTCTCTCTCCCTACCTCCCGCCCTCTCTCTCTCTTTCATCTCTCGCCCTTAATCTCTTTCCAAAATCTAATACAAGATTTTCTTTTTTTTTTAATTTTTTGTTCTAATTTTTTAAACACTATCTAATTGATAATAGTTTCAATGTTCCATAAATACTATCATTTTTATTCATTACAAGATTCAACATATTCAAACAGGCATTTTTAAACATATTCTATCCCAATTAATACGACTCAACATCCATTAGAAGTTAATTCAAGTAAAATTATTTTGTGTTTTTTAAACGAAAATATATATATTTGTTCCCGTATTGGATACTCTACTAAACTTGAGGGTTGCGAAGTTGTTAGCTGGAATGGGAAACCATCCGTTGTATACATGATAGAATTGATATAATAGAACGACAATGAGACAATTGTCATTAAATCATTTAAACAAAGAGTTTTTGTGATGAAAATCTGCTTTTCGGTTGATCAGGAATGTTATATCCTTAGATATCAAATTGTATATGACAGCATTGAAATCGATTTTTTGGAATTCTTGTTAGCATTAATTTTAAGCGCTTTATCCTGCTCACTATTGCTAAAAGCATAATTCCTTAAAAAAATACCAACTTAAGAGTTGTTTATAGAGAGTTGTTTGACTTTCAACTTTCTTGTGTACAGGTGTTTCCACTTAATCATGTCAAAATTATATTGACGTATTCATAATACATTAAAAATTACATTAAAAACATTAATTGTTAGAATACTTTGGTAAATTCATTAAATTTCTCATCTTCCACGATCATAGCAGGTTCATAACAATTATAACACATCGTTAAATACAAGATTTGATATTGTAGACGAGTAAAAGACCGTGTATATTATTTTCCCATCTTTGGCCTGCGGCCATTCCAAAAATCGTAGCAAATCGAGCGTGAGAGCAAAACAAAAAAGAATGACATAGAATTAGAATTGTTCGAATAATACATGTCATTGAATTAACCCTTTCATGACGTTAAGTCTTGTTATGCCTACTAGAATCCAGCGCAAGTATTTCATTATCACGACATATCTAGGGTTTTTAAAACCAAACGTTTAACATGTTTAAAATTCGCCGAAAATTACAACAAAAATTCTAACGTAACCATGTACGCACAAATACAACCCATCGTTAAAATTTACAAATTTGCAGATGATTCTGCCACCATCAGACTAAACTTAGATTCTATGCTTATGGTTATGCATTGGAAATTGTTTTAAAATTTTGCTAACTCTCTCTCTCTAAAAATAAATTGGAAATTACAATGCCACTTGAATATTCACAATATTTGTGTAATAAATAGCAGATAAAATAATTATTCTACAACTATATACAAACTTTCATATTATAACGCTAACCGTTACGTCTAGTATTTACTAGTAATGTACAGTATGATACGTGAATATTGAAATAAAACATCGATTGAATCTAAAAATCACTTTGATACTGAACGCATGTTTTATATCTGTACTCTCAAATGCTCTGCTTGCAATATGGTATACACTTGGAATATTAAAGTAAGAAAATTCCTCCTCTAAAATCTTGGAATAGAATATTCACATCCAAACAAACCAGAATTAGTATTTTTGTTTAATCTGTCCTTCAACACCAAAAAAACATAAAACATGTCAAACATTGGGAATTCAAATGAATACTGATTTTTGTTAAAAACAAATTTTATCGGAATAACATACAAAGCAATCGCGATCCATATTATCAAAATAATGCATGCAATTTTCATAAAACATTACAAGCAAATTACTTTGCAATGTACATCATAATACAGGCTTTAGGTGATAAGGCATCGTGTGAAGGCCATCAACGTTACTATAATTCAACATCTCATCTCCCTGCTTAGTCGTATCACGTCATCATTTACATGCTTTCATTATCTTTACAAACAATCTTCAAGTTCACAATTTCTATACAATATTTCCAAAGCTATATACACATAGTACATTTCCTTTTGTCTATAATATATATCATACATATAGTACACTCTATATACAACCGTCTTTAACGTTATAACTGGAAAAACAATTTCCATGTCATGTTTAAAACGTAGTTAAAGTACTTATATACATACAAATATTATTAAGAGATGCGTTAATTTCTCAGTAACAGACACTCACGGTACATCATCCAACCATGCCAAGTGGCATCCACATACCAAATGAGCATTAACACATAAACAGTACTGTCCAAATTTGGAAATTCCTCAATACATTTCAAGTGATACATTTCACGTTTATCATTCCGCCGAAGTAACAATTTCAGAGTTTTTTTGTTTTTGTTTTTAAATCTGTTCGAGCCGGTTTGAAAGTTTCTTAGGATAAACTATCGTCGTACATTATGACATTGTTTTCAGGGCTTACGTCACATTAAGACGCATATGAGGTCCCGAGTAATCACGTTGATGATTTCTCACACCATAACACGTTGTTACTTTTACCAGGGAAATCCCATCTCCCGGCTTTTACTTTATATGACACTAAGGCAGAGCTCCAAAGGTGCGCAACAGAGGCTACTGCGTATAATTATATACCATACTCTTTTATTAAACACCATTCGCCCATTCTCCTGGTAAGTCAAAGCAAAGGTTTAGATAATGAAACATGCAAATAAAACTGTACAATACAGTAAATTTTGGGTAAATCTGGTGTTTTATGGGCATAGCATAAATGATGGATAAAGCATACGCTATTTAGGTAAGAATAGACCTCCATAAGTCCATTCAATCGATTTAAAACAATTCTTCTAAAAAATCGCTCCGAAAGTGATTGCATGGTACTGGAGATAAACCGGCGAACACAGCAGAGAGGTCTGATGTCGTAACTGAACCTACGGGTAAAGATCACGAAACAGAAAATTGAGAGCCTCTGTGTCAGCATGCTGCTCAATAAACCTCATCATCTGTGCTGTATCCGCTCTCATGACTATGTACTCTCCGGTAGTCGTACGGTCCTGATGCGGTCGTCACCCCATGGTCGTCAATACCTTTCACATAACCAATTCCATCAGCATGGCTCGGTTTCAACCAACCTTTAAAGGTATCCTCGGAAGATGTGACGTCACTACCGTAAAGATGATAGTTGTCTTGATACGATGGTGTGAGCTGGGATTCTCGGTCAGGTACAACGGCCGTATCATCATAGTATGGCGATGAAGGTACCCACCCATATGTCACAGGGACGATAGGTGGTGGTGATGCCTCTGGCTTGGGATCAGACGGTACCATGGCAATCTCGTCCTGGAAAGATTGTGATCCCTCCTGCCAGTAGATGGTATCTAGATTGCCTTCCTCGACATCATCAGGATGATCTTCAGTAACTTCTACCATGTCCTCCTGGTTTTGCCAGCAGAGAGCCATGAGAGAACTTGCAGCTTCGCAGGGCTGGAGGAACCATAAGAACTGTTGGTAGTCAGCCAGGGTCACTTCTTTATCGTTCAACGATTCGAAAGCCTGTAAAATCAATGTGGAGGAGAAATAAATACTCAAATAATCAAATNCGGGTGAAGTGTGGGTACAAAAGCAATTAGTACAGAAAGTTATCAAATTAACATCATTATTTCGTCTGAGAAATATCGCCAATAATATAGTAGCACACATTATTGATAAGGCAGCAAATAACATGAAAAGGGAATCAGAAATTAACAACTCTACAGATTCCGTTTTAATATTAAATTCAATAAAATGAGTAAATTACTGTTATCATACAGACACCAATAAACAAACATTACATAGAAAGGCATGTGAGCGAACATTGTTAACATAGATCTGTCGATATACAAGTGTTTGACATTTATAACACACTACATGTTCGTAAAAAGTTAGTGATCAGTTTTGAATGTGTGAATAGATTTATCCAGATTTTACATGTCTGGAAATACCCCTAAATGAATGAAACTGTCTTGCACGTCATCTAACGTATTGATTTTCACAGATGATAGATTCCAGTTGTGAGTGTACCCCGAAAAGAAAATGAGCCCATCGCAAGGCCATCGCTGTGTTATTTTTCCGGGGGGTTGTTTCAATGACTTTCTGGTGGGGGGGGGGGGGGGGGGGGAGCACCAATCTTTTTCCTCCATTAGGTTTGTGAAGTTCAGATTTTGTATATTTACTTTCTTCACATCCTGCATATTGACATGCACATTGAAGTCAAGCAATTAAAAAGCGGCCACTGACTTTTTTTTTAACAATGTAAGTTTCTCATTCTCTGTAAAACATGAATTTTTACATCCCCAAGAGTACGACATCTGCCACAATCATAAAAAATAACAATGACGTTAAAAAATTTACTCTTGCGACATTTGATCAATTATCTTGGACAAATCATTTTTCAAATTAACATGTACGGTAAATATTTCCATTTAATATACATTTCTTCAAAAGGATCATATAAATATTTGGCATTTGACCTGAACTGCCTTCATCAACACAATAAAAAAAAATATTCAGTTCAGTCACGGACAAACCTTTCAGCTGAATCCCCTACGTCGATGGTATAAACGATATATGTTAATGATTTGCTGTTCTTTGTATATAATGCCTAAATCGTCACGACCTTCCAATCGTTCACATAATAACACGAACATCCATTGTGGATTACTATCACCGATGCATTGTTTGTTCTTCATGTCGAATGATTTCCAACCTTTTTCTCGAAGTCAATTCATCGTCTGTAGCATTACAAAAACACATTTTCCCTAACACACAATCACTGCATCGGAGGTGGTTGTCCAGACGGTGGCATTTGATTGATAGGTGGGCGTTGTGCTAGAAGAAGTTTCAAAGAAGTCGCTTCTTCACGGAGAGTATTCAATTGAGCGCGCAGAAAATCATTCTCCTTCTCCAAGTAATGCGCGCGCATTCCCACCTGTTCTTCTCTTATCTTTCGCGCGTCTCTCGATCTCTTTGCCGCCTTGTTATTGCGATCTCTTCGTTCGAAGTAGCGAGCGTCTTTTTCTTCTACTGGTACATCTCTCTTGTTCCCTCTTCTTTTGATATTCCGCCTTGCATTGGCCGAGGAACCTGTGGAAATTTGGCCAATGAAAGCAATCAGCAACGGTTATAATTGTCAAACCATTTATCATTTCAACGAGAATATTATATGTATTTCAGAGAGTGGAATCTGGGATACGACAAAATAAACCAAAATCTCATTAAAAAGTACTCCCGAAAACACCAATACAGGAATCCTTTTACCCCTCTTTTTGACACAAAGGTCACTAAACCAGGCATCAAAATTCAAATAATTAAAGTATTTTTTAATATTAATTTGTTCTTATTCTTATTAACATTTGTGACATCTTAGTTGATTTGTTGATCAGTTCCCGAGATTATATGGCCATCAAGGACCACGGAACAAATGTGCGTGTGTGTGTTTATGTGTGAGGGTGTTAATCGTCCACCGTTTCCCAGTGTAAATGTTGGAACACCCAGCCCCTCTATTTTTCTAGACGTTCCGGGATCCCTGATACAGTTTATTGGGATTATTAATTTGGACATTTACTTGAAGAAGTAACTGCTTACCTGGACTTTGCTGTTCCTCTTCACTGCCATTAGGCATCCCCATAGCACCTGGTCCTGGGCCAGCACCAATCATTGGGTTCGGCTGTTCCATCATACCATGCGGTGGTTGTCCAATATGTGGTGGCATACAAACAACAGAAGTTGGTCCTTGTTGATGTTGCTGAGGTGGTAAGACTTGTCCATTGCCATAGCCACCCGGTGGCATCGCTCCTTGAATGGGGATATGTCCAGGACCAGGTCCAGACCCGGGGATGAAATGATGTGGAACAGGTGGTCCTTGTGGAGCTGGTGGGTTGAGTTGCATGAGATGAGGAGGGAGACCTGGTCTTGGGTTGGCACCTGATTGGATTGGCGGTTGCATTTGAGCGTGTGGCACCAGAGTGGCAAGAGATACCTTACGCGAATCATCATCTTGGTCAACTTTATCATCAGCAGAATCTATTAAGATTCAGAAGAAAACACTTTAGCATGTTATGATAGAGGACTGGTATTAGAATATTAGCCATGTTTACATCATTCAAGTTCGAATATACAAGTGTAACTTAAAACGACCCCAACGGTTATTGTTTTTCGGGAAAATACAGTTCTTATTTAAAGTCAAGTATTTTATCCTGTCTGAAGAAAAAAAACCCCAGAATTCTTCAAGTTACTACCATTCATACCATTAAGAATCTGCCCGTTATCCGATTAAGTGGAACGTCTGGAAAAGTATAATCTGACATTGTAAGAGGTAATCAGTACACCAAGTTGCAGATAAAAAATCTCTTCTATTAAAGTTTGTCCCTGAACCTACTATTCTTATGTGGTTGCTGCTGCTGTTGTAGATGTTGTTGTAGATCGATGTTGTGAGGTAGAATGGTTGGTTGTACTGGTAAGGTATCATTGACATGTATAACACTAGCATTAGCCTGGACTGGAGTTGGCATGCTGTACACAGACTGTGGTGCCGATGTTAGATGCAGGGCTGAAGAGGAGTATTGAACCATCTGCTCTGGAGGTCCACCCGCTTGTATCATACCTGGGAGAAATTGAAGTTAAAAATTAATAAATCATTAATAAATAATATATTCTTCTTTTCAGACATTTCCATTTCTTTGTTTGAGAAGATTATTTTTCTGTTGAATTAAAAAGAAAATCCGCCAAACGCCATCACCATTGGCGGGACCACCGTAAACTCTGAGGTGGTATGCTATCCTCAAACCTCAACAATTTCCAAAACGATTACATAATCTGGACTGCGGAATGAGTTCCGGGGTTGGGTGACGGGGTGTATAATAGAGAAATGTAGATGCTTTTTTTCTTTCGGACTGTATGTTGTGCACGTCCTGAATATAGGGGGAAAGGTGTCCCGATACAAAATATCTCATAATTTGAATTTCTTTATCCCTTTATCTATACAAACATGAATTCATTAAGGGCCCTCTTGCATAAAAAAAGTACGTTTGCACGTGACTCAGGAAAGAACACAAAGATGAAAACTTCAAACAGTATAATCCTTCCTAAAAAGATATCGCTCTTAACAGGATTTAACTCTGTATTCTAACTAATTTGGTATAAGTCTTGCTTATACGTGTATCTCTTCTATAGTTTTTCAAGACACGACAAGAATGTTATATTGCAATGTTGATCAAATTATTTTCTGAAAAAACCGTTATATCCTTGTGGCGTATTATGCATATTTTATTCCTTACTATCTTGAGAAAACTCACCCTGAGTTGCAGGTGGTGCTGAACTACTCGGTGTCATGAATGGAATCACAGTATGACCTTGTAATGACATTGCTCCTGGTAACATGCCAGGTCCTCCACTGTGGATCACCTGAGATGCTAAGACACCATTGGTCTCTGGTGATGTACTCGACACCAGCACTTGGTTGCTATACTGGAATCCATAACCATGGGGTTGCTGCAACAATTGTTGGTGCTGTGTGGGTTGTTGCTGTGTTTCCTGAGTTTGTTGCGATTGTTTTTGTTGTTGTGATGGAGAGGCGACTGACATTGATTCTGATGAGCTGTCGGTATTGCTGCTGTCATTATTGTTGCTTTCGATGTTTGCCATAGGACCTGTGTTATCTTTGGAATCGTACAGTGACGCAGGGTATCCCTCTGAAGCTACAGACAAAATGAAAGAACAATTTTGGAAAAATAATGGAGTTGATGATGCATTTTCAAAATTGCTTTTCAGTCGGATGACTATTAATGGTGTTCATGATTGTAATATGAAGATGATATTGTTGCAATGTTATTGATCTTGCAATTTAATTTAAAAATTCCACAGTGTAAAAGTGACCATTTTAAGAGAAAATAAATGTCTTTGAAATTGAAGAACATGTAGATATGCCTCTTGTTTCATTTACAGTTGTTCAGGATTTTTAATTCTAAGAAGGACTTAAAAACAACCCTAAAATGGGTTGTTTTAATGTGGGTATTTACAATTCATATTTAAATCTGTAGAAAGACTTAAACTTAAATAAATCCTCATAGTGTTAAAAACAAATCCAGAAAGACTTAAATTTCAAGTCTAAACGATTTAAAATCTAAAACTTCTACGGATTTAAAATTTTAAGTCTAAGGATAGTTTTGTTTTTAAATCCAAGGGTTTTGTCATTTTAACAAGTCCTTGATGGTTTTAAAATACATGTATAAATATTTTGGACTTAAAAATAAGTCTTGGGAATTAAGAGAGCAGACCATACATATTAAACAATATGGTGATGTATACAACCTTACTATAGTGTAGTCAAGTCTAGTAATTAATTGAAAATGTTGTGTAATAATAATAATCATACCTCTTTTATACGGGATATACACTTTGAGGTGTTGCAAATCGTTTTCAAACAAAACCCTATATCAACCTCATTGATTACTACGCATCTCAATTTGTCATTATTCTAAGCCCTACATGTACACTGTACAAACAAAAATTACCCGTGCAGCTATTGTGATGTACCTGTCAAGTATTCTTCTACTGAAATACGTGTATTTTAAATGTTGCACATACTGATCACTAGTCCTATTTTCCGTACATGAAATGTCACGCAAATCATGTTTTCATATATACCAATATATGTTATACTTACGATTATAACAATATATTCAAAAATGATAATTCACATAACATCAAGAAATTGAACAGAAATTTCTTTTTTAAAATAGCGTTCGGGCATGGGCTTTCTGTCACGTATTACAACCACTCTATTCATCAAAAGTATTCATCACCGTGTTCAAAAGCCCGTTTGATTTATCCAATATTGTTTTCATTTATTTTATCTTTGACGTTGAATTCATGTGTTAGACAAATCACAAATCCATGAATTGTGACACAATTGTGAACTGATTTTCCCACACTTGTTTCCCTTTTCCTATGTATCGGAAAACTCAAGTTGCGTGTGGCCTCAAGATAGTTTTACTCAACCCGATTTACATGTTTATATTCATTTTATATTATGCATATTTTCACTGTGGAAATAATCGAATTTCAAATGCCAATTAATTCCAGAAAGAGGATATAATTATACTCCTTGTATATCAATAATAAATGGTATTTACCATGAACTATACTGGATTTGTGCACGACAAATAACTGAATTTGGAAATATTTACACAGGGCGTGCTTGTAAAGTAGGTTTTACAACTGAATGCACCTACACTGTTTTTAAAGAGGACCATAATGAATAATAAATAAATAAATAAATAAATAAATATTCCCTGTGCAGATTAATTTACCTATTACTTGGAGTTATATATTTATTTAGAGGCCCCAGATATGAAAACGTTGCAGAACAGACACCAATTTACATGTATACTGTATGAAAATACGACCGTAAATTTCCTACATCACAAGGAAAACAATGAAACAAATACCAATAACATATATTTAAAAAAAAAAGTATATTTGTACGGTATTCGAATACTATAGGTTTCGGTGTCTTTAATTGTTTTTCTTTTAATTTATTGTGCACTTGTATTATGCGTGATCAACATTTCAAGGATCATTGCATATTACTCAGTACCGTCAGAAACATTATAATAAGAAATAGTTGACATGTTACGATACATTTCATGGTATAAATTAATTATTCCACTGTTCATATATCTGCATAATCCTGGCACAAATTTAATTTTAAAAATGGAGAAAAAAAAGGTTTTTTTCGGACATGTAAAATATACTCTTCATGCAATTCCGTTGATGTGTCAATATTCACTATACCAGCAAATTGGGAATTGTGTCATTATTATGATGCCCGCACACATGACAAGGATTATCATATCATGCAATATACGGGTGTTTGATCAGAATGGGATATGATATTGATATCGTCAACCTGAATACAAGTATGTCACCAACGATATCATAGTTGTTGCAGTATACAATCGACTATTAACGATGGTTAAATGTATCTGTTTGTTTAAAAATTAATATATTTCATTTCTAAACGGCATATATGATTATAAAAGACCGATGCTTCCTCACTTTTCTTTCGATCAAGTAAACGAGTTGAATAATCCCCATGCCAAAATCAGGGTTGTAACAATAATTAAAATACGGAGAGATGGTCAAATAAAAGTTGTACTGTAGATTCTATAGATTCAAGTAGTTTCCAACAAATGACATTTAGTAAATAAATAATCCAGGGATATTATATCTTCCTGGTAAATCAGAATGAATCGTTTCCATTGAACTTGGGGGAGGCAGATGAAATCAGAAGAAGAGCAGACCTAGCGTGCAAATCATTATTCTATGAATATTAACAATTTCATTAAACTATTTAATGTTCTAAACACAAGGCCTAAATATTTACATAAGACTGTAATAATATAATCTAACATTCTTATAATATTCATAAAATGTAATTTAACAAAAATATATAGACGGCCAGTTATGCCAGCACGAGTTTCATACGCACCCCTATCTGTAAATGGTTGCACCATGCATACAATTTACTCATCGCGGAATTGACTAAGTATCGCACTCTACTTCATCGTTTCGGTCAACGCCCTAAAACCAGCCTAAAACTTGTGGACTAATCACATAAAAATATCCAAATTATATCCAACAATTGTTTCCATTTAAAAGCAGGTGGGAAATTCCCACTTATTGATTGCACAGTCGACTGGTCAGCGAGAGAAAAGAACCCATTCTAATCGCTGACCAACACAACATGAATGTTATACAACCTTACGCAACGACCCAATATGGCGCTTAGTGTTTGCATACTTAATTCTGTTGTCCTCCAATGCAGCGGTGTGCCGCTATAGAACGGGTCCGAAGAAATTACGACAACTTACGTAACTTTGACTGCAAAAACACCACACTACATTCACTCTCGCATACCAGGGTCACAACAATCACACGTGCTCGAGCAAAACAATCATTCATGCACCGAATGTCAAGCGAGATGGATCTCGAGAAAGAGAGTGGACATAGCAATATTGTGGTCTTTGAAATGTTAGCAAATTTTCCGAGCTCATTGGCACAGAACGCACAACTATCGAAATGAGGATGGTTACTACACTGGTCATCGCGTCGCATATACTGTGCGTGTTCCGGCCAACAAGAACATGGTAGCTGTCTTGGACAGGGAAGCGTTACAGAAAGTTGGATTGGCAATAAATCGAGAATTGCTGGAATATATAGACATGTATAAATATTGAAGAGTATAATTAGCAATTAATGATAGTATGCTTACCTCCTCCGCCGCCGTTACTATTTCCCTTGGCAAAAGTGCTTATTGGTGGAATAGATTGCTTAGAGTCGATCGTAGAATCATTATCATAATCGGTGTTAAACTCGTACATCTGCTCCCCTTCGCTCATTATGAATTCATTCAAATTCCTAACTTGAGCTTGATCAAAAGAACTCCTTTATAGGTCATATAATGTTCCCTATATACAACCTCGCAAAGCCAGTGCGACAATACCCGCACCACCCGTTTCACGTAGCTTTTCAATGGGCTTACATTCTTTGACCAACACATACAATGGTCAGCCAACACACATTACATTAGGGCCTTGGGGAAACCGCAAAGCCTGTTCGTTCCTTCGTTCCGCTACGCTAATTTGCATAAGGATGAGTTAGCTTGACTATGTTACGTAACCTTACGTAACGCTAATTTCCCGAAGCTGTGAAGATGCTACTTGCGAAGGCAAAACTCGACAGAGCGATAATACAATAAACACAAAATAGTGTCGTTCTTGGCACTGGACGGAAAACATTATTCCTGAAGATAGATTGAGGGACATACATGCAGGAAGAGACAAAGGGATGGTCAGTTTTCTGTATTTGAGAGGCTCAGGCCAGCTCAGGCTATTCGTGACAAAATAATTGACAACTTAAAATCTTGCCCAACGTAGCAATATATCATGCTAGCAAACAGCTAGGAATTGTTGCTATAAAGGACTATGAGGTATATATATTTTTTTTGCTGGAAAGTAACGAAAAAACCCGGCCAATTGACTCACTCATGAAAATACTTTATCGGTCACAAATAAATCAGTCACCGATCGAAATGAGGCACTAAACGCCGATTTTTTAATTTTTTTTTGCTTTATGATATATTTTTTTAAAATTTTATTCTTATTCCAGCTTTCATAACTTGTATTGTAATCAACAATCTATTTGTATATATAAAAACATACATCATATAGCTATAACTATCTATCTATCTATCTATCTATCTCTCTATCTATCTATCTATCTATCTATCTGTATATCTAACTACCTACCTATATCTATTTATCTATATAGTTCATCTATCTGTCTATCAATCCATCCATCTATCTATCTATCTATCTATCTATCTATCTATCTATCTATCTATATCTATCTATCTATCTACATCTACAGCTATACATTATCTTGCCTTTCCATCTGTCGATCTATTTAACCATCCATCTTAAAAATTTAAGTTCTGGACAATATTTGTTTAGCTTTTTCTATATACCTGTGTGTTCCCTTCATGATTATGGTTCAGATTCTGCTAGGATCGAAAGCTCAAGCTATTTTTTACTTCACTTTTTTTTTATTTTAATTAATTATTAACTTGAATACCACCACTTCATCATTTTATAGCTAAATCAACGGGATGCAATATGAATTATCAAAAACTACCGCTGTACTTGCCCTTTTTGAACTTTTTTAAGGGAATAAACAATACACAATAACTGAAGGGCCATCAATGTGCCCTATATTTGCATCTTTTCTGGAATTTAACCAAGATATCACACACACTCGGCGTTTTCAGGGTCCATATTTTCTTTTTTTTTCATTTTCGCGGAAGAGCAAGATGGCAACGTAGCTACCCCCCCCCCCCCTTATGCGTTTCTCCGTAACCTATTTTCATAACACGGGAAATTGCATGAGTGCCGATTCCTCAAATCCCCAAATTCGACAGTTCGGCGTTTTCCCGGGGATTGCAGGCTAATCATTTTGAAGTAAAATTTAGGCACATGCATGTTGCATTTATCATGTGCCCACAAACCATGGTGATTTGGATTCCCTCTATTTAAAAACACGATTTCCTTCCCGTTTCGGTGTCCTTTTCTTTTTTCTTTTTTTTTTTAAATGTCCGGTTCTTTGCATCCTTCTCCCTGACGTTCACTCTTTCCGTCTCTCCCTCAATTTTCAATGATTTTCTTCCTTTTCCTTTTCTGTTTTGATTTTTCCTTCCATTTTTCGATGCTGTTCCCCTATCCCGCTATTCACCACTCTTTCCTTTTCTCTTTTCCCACTTTCCCTTTCCCATTCTTGCCTTTTATTCTCTGTTATTTCAATATTTGCTGGAAAATGCTATATTACCGCTTAAAATTATTCATGAGCAGTTTGCCACCACCCCGCCCCACCCGGCTGTAACGCCAATATTCCTCAACATGCTATAATTCTTGGGCGTATCAAGTCCAAGCACAGGCTGATGTCACATTGAATAAATTTAATTTCTCACTCTTCCTTCCCCTCTGACCAATCTTTGAAACTGACACTCTCTCTTTCATGAGGAGCCTAATTCGTGATCACTCTTCAAACTGTCAAAGTTTCAAACAAGCAAAATTATAATCAGCCCCTTTTCGCTAATTTTTTTTCGGGCCTCGATGTTTTTTTTTCTTTAATTTTACTCTAACTTTAGATCCACTCCCACTCCCTCCTCTCTCCCCCTCTCTCTCTCTCTCTCTCTCT